>PVJX010026109.1:0-26201 GCA_004027295.1 Dolichotis patagonum | reverse complement strand
AACCAATTTGATATTAAATGTTTATACCTGCCTGCCCCACCTCAAGCACAAATTAGAAGTCTATACAATAATTTGATAGTAATTCTGAGTGATACTCTGATGATAACATTTATTTTTTCCTATGGTTAGTTTCTAAATTATTTACAATTAAAGGATACAGCATAAAGGTAAAACAATAATTATTTTCAGTTAAACAAATTGATCATAGATTCTATTCAGTTTATTTTTCTCATTTTGAAGTTGAGTAAGGACTCACAACTTCACACTTGCCAGGCAGGCCGTGAGTTCGATCCCCGGTACCAAAACAAAAAAAAAAAAAAAAAAAGAAGAAGTTGAGTAAGGTAATTTTTTGATCAAGATACATGGAATCTTAGGGCCATGGATAGACCTATTCCAATTCCATTGGCTCCCAACCCAGGGATTTAATTAGTACTCTTGTCTACCCTCTATGTTATCTAGATTTCAGAGACTTTTCATGTCTTTCTTGGAAATTAATTTTTATTAATGACTGGGAAGCACTTTCAAATTCTCCACTTTATGAGACTGATAGTAAATCTGTGGAGAGGAAGGATGCTTGGCTCTTTATTCTGGGTGGGACAGCCAGGAACCCTCTGGGAGGCAGAGATCAGTATGAAAATGTTTATGAATGGAGCTTCCAAGGCACCTGAGGAGGCCATGACAGAGTGAAAAAAAGACAAATTTGAATACTAGCTTTACAATAGATGGCAGATGGAAATCTTAAGGGTGCTGATTCAAGTTGAAAAATGGACAGACTAGAAATAATGGATTTAATTTGGAATAGCATAAATATTAGTTTAAATAGCAGTAGGTGGAAGCTTTTTAAGAAAAGCTGCCTTTAAGAAACCACTGAAGAAGAGAAAAATAGTATAGAGAAAAATACTTCAGCTCCTGACAAAATCAGAGATATTAAGCATAATTTTAAATAAAAAGAAAATAAAACAAGAAAACAAAATACAGATGAATTGAACCAGAACTTAAGCTCATTCAATTTTTAAAATTAATTTATATGTAAATTCCAAATTACTCCTTTGAAAACATTGATACTGTTTTTTTATAAAATATTAGCATAAAATTTTAAAACATAGCTGGAACATAAATGAATAGTACAATGAAGATGTACATATCTACCAAGTACAGTATTAAATATCTAAAATTAGAGATTTTTGGTTTAAATGTCTACATTTCAAATACAAATGTAGGGACAGGGATTTAGCTCAGCAGCACAGCTCCTGCTTGGCACATGTAAGGTCCTAAGGTTGATTCCTGAAACCAAAAAATTAAAATGCAAACATACATTTTAAATTTAGAAAGGAAAATATTTTAAAATAGCACTAGAACAAGCAATTCTCTATTATCTGGAGGAAGATACTATATAATCACTGTCTTTATTTTTTGTTGTTGTTGTTGTTTTTACTGGAGATCAAACTCACAACCTTGCACTTACCAAGCAGGCACTTGTGCTGGGGAGCTAAACCTCTGGCCCTTAACCACTGCCTTTGAAAGCTCTTCATTAAACAATCAGCTTTGAATAGATGTTTCCGAACAAAAACCTCACAAAATTTTCAGAAACCACTGAGTATTTTAACATATTTGCTTTGTTGTTCCTATTTCAATGTTTTAAATGCCTTGACAATTCACCTCTAAGTATTTCATCATGCATTTTCTGACAATAAATAGAGCTAAACAAGTAAGTAAAAGTATTAAAGACCAAAGTCATTCTTCCTAGTTCACTATATTTTCTTTAGGTGTTTGTGAATCAAACCCACATTGTATGCACTCTTTAATTCACTATTAGTTAAACCATTTGATTGTATGTGTTTTAGGGGTGACGTGTTATAGTTTTCCATTCTCCATTATTATTCCAGTTCTCTGCAGATCACAAATTCTGTAAACAAATTAACAAGAAGACTATAATGTCTTTACTATCAGTTTTGCAGAAATTAAAGCCTTGTCTTTCTCATCTTATAATCGTGAAAAACAAAGATCTTTGCATTTGTGTTGGAAAATTATGAAGTTTTCATTATATTGAAAAATATCATATTATTACAGTATTTTCTTTCAGCTACAGTGGATAGTATACATATTTTCACTTTTCATATTTGGCTAATCCCTTCACTGGTTTCCTGGTTGATGTTTTCTTGTTTGAAGGCTGTCTGTTAGCTCCTTCCTGGACAGGTGTTCAGATTAATTCTTGATATCTGCCAGCTCAACTCATTTGAAAGGCCTTGGAGACTGTTGTAATGAACAAGTGAAGGGCATTGTGTCTATTTCTCCTCTCTCCCTTCTTTTTGTTTTCCTACTTTTACTGAAAGATCAAAACTATAAGAAAACTGAGCCAATATAATGAATTACATAGCCTCAGCAAGTTCCTCAAGTGTCTATAATTGCCACATATTTTCCCTTGAAACATGTGCACATATGTAAGTATACATACTTTTATATAAAATTTGGTCTGGGAATTCCAAGAATTCATGAATGTAATAACTTCTCATAACTTCATTATGATGACACATACCTTATCTGATCTCATATTTCAAAGGAAAATTGCATAGAATAACTTTGGTATAACTGTCTTTCAATTACATCAAGGAAAAATTTATATCTTTTTCTTATTAAATTTTAGTTTAAAAAGTAATTAATATACATAGCTACTAGTAATGACAAATCTTAGACCTGAAGCATAACATGTACTAACATATAAGGCAGTGTGTACAGTTGATGCAATGCAATTTGTAAGGTTTTGAAATATACTTTAGTGACAGTACATTATCTGGCCTTTCCCAGGATCTAATTCTTGGGCCAGATGATCATTGCTAGTTTAGCTGATGATGAGAATCTGACTTGAGGGCCACTAATGCCCTCAGAATATTCACTGGCCCTCTGACTGACTCTTCAAGCTTGTTGCTCTTACTGTGGAGTTTCTGTCTCTTTAGAGCCCACAGGTCCCTTGAAACTAGATTTCCACACCAGTTTTTCCTCAGTCTTACTTTTGTTGATGATTTCACGTAAAAATTTAGTCATTCTCCGAGGCTACTGTCTTTCCACCAAAGGTTTTAGTAGAAAATATAAAGAGTAATTTTACTCTTGTGCTAATGGAGAATGAAAGAGGGCCTCAGAAAAGGAAATAAAGGTGGATAAAGGGAGACTAAAAGACAGAAGATTAGATCTCGAGTATCCACTTGGAAAGACAAATATAAAAGATTTAAGTAATATATTTGAGACAATTTAGAGCTTTAAAAATGATAGTAGGAAAGCAATAAAGAGAAGGGAGGCTACAGCTGATATTCATTCCTCAGAGAAAGGAAGCAGAGAGACTGGGAATCCATCAATATTAGGTGGTCCATAAAGTGACTGGAAGGAAGAGAGGTGAGACAGTTTAACACATATTTCCCTTTAAGATCATTGTCCAAGAAAAAAAGAATCATTGTTCTAAATGGAAAATATTCATATGTAACTTACATTGTCAGAACATGATGTGAGCATGATCAGGTATTAGTAATTAATATTGAGTGATCAAAATTTATAGGGTCTCAAAAAATGAAGTGAAAGTAACATAAGAAGGAGTATTGTGTAGACTTAATTAGTTCCCCAAGTGGTTTAGATTTTTCATTGCCTCATAGCACCATATAATTATTTAAACAACTCACCATATAATTATATAGACAATTTGGATGAAATGATGTTAGAAGAGATGAGGGTTCAAAATCATAAGACCCAAATTTTATTTGCTATTGTTTCTGATTAGATATTTATTTGTAAACTACCTTGGCTTGTACTGGTACTTTAATTCCTGTCAGTTCTGTCTTCCCACATGATCACTAATTTCCTTGAAGGCAGTAGTCAAATATTGCTCATCTTATTCTGTCTTTATATTATATCTGGAGTATTTTTTCAATATATGTTTTCTGAAAGGATAGATTACAATGTAAAGAGGAAAGATATTTTTCAACTTTTTGCAAAGCTAATAAATATTAGAACATGAAAATTTGATTGAACTCCTTGTGACTTCCAATAAATTTATTTTCAAGTATATTTCCCCTCCATAACCTAGTATCCTGTTTTGGCATTCACTATGCCTCCATTTACACATACAGTACAGAATTCTTAAACATTGAACAATTTGCCATTGCATAATATAACACAAACATTCTTGCTTCCAAAATATTCTCTCTATGGTGTCCACCATGCCTGATTCTTTTGAGCTTCTACATTTTGGATATATGTTGAAAGTTTCAGCATTTCAAAGTATTTGAAGAAATTTAGTCCAAAAACCAAGAGGGCAAAGCATTTCATTTTCTACTATGTTGTTACAATTAGGAAAACTGTAAATTCCTTTGTTACAGATAGATGGCAGCCCTGTTCTTCTGGTAGGAAAAAAGTATGGTCTGAGTTAAAAATCACATTTTCCTTGACTCTGGACATTGATTAATGAATAGATTACTATAATAAGAAGCCATATACTTAGCTCAACCATAGTTTATTTCTGAAATATGTAATATTGAAAAAGAAGACACAGCCTACAATACTGTCCAGTTTTCACAAAATTATTCAAAACTGATGATGTTTAGAATGAAAAGACACAGTTTTTAACCTGTGTCATTTATCTGGTAACTATAAGTCATTGGAAGGAGTTACTCTGAACTTAAAGCTTATGTAAACTGTAAAATAAGGATAAAAACTTTGTTCACAAAAGTATTTATAGTAACAATTTAATAATTGCTGGAAAATATTTATCTTACATTGTTTCTCCAAGGTTCCTTATTCTGAAGAGAGAATTATTATCTGTCAGCTAGAAAAATATCCCCAAACAGGAAACACAGAAGTAGAATTTCATTTAAGTCTTCCTAAGTGGTTTTGAAAATGAATTCCTTCTACTCTATAATTAATCATATGTATTCAAATGTAAAAGTGAAAGATTAAATGACTTAGTAAATTTCTAATTTATGCTTTCACATATAAAATCATGTGTGTCATATGTATTACACATTGAATAATTAGAAAAACTTTTGCTATCATTATTAGTATTAAAGGGATAGAAACTTTATAATACTGATATTTCATCTCCACAATATGTCGTAAAGGTTAAATCAGATCCCAATGTACAATTTACATCTTTATCAGTCTTAGCAATGGTAAAGAACTTCCCCATTTGGAAGAGTCAGAATTTGGACTCAAATCTTGCTTTGTAAGGCAAAATGAATAGTGATACAAAGAAAATGATTTTCTTTTTTGTATTCAGTGTTAATACATTATTTGGTAGTTTCCTTTCCCTGGCCAACTATAAGATAGTGCTGCATGAAGAAATTTAGCTACCATTACTGTTCAAAAATGTTGAGCAACTTTTCTATTGACTAATAGCCCACAGTATAAAATAAGAGACAGTGAGTATTTCCAGATTCTAACCGAGCTTGGTGATGCTCCTTTGTGAGGCGATGGACAAGTTCTTGTAGCTTATCACAAATACGAGTAGTGGCTCCAAAGCATGGATAGAAAGTGCTTTGTCTTGTGTCTTTATCTCCTGGGTAAATAGTGTAGTTCCTTTAGAGTAAGAGTTCTAAATGCAGCTTGCAGAGATTATGAATACACTGAAGTTCAGGGAGTGTACTTTGAGGAGCTTCACAAATTTTGTAAACAGAGGAATGCACAATGTAGGACATCTCTAAACATACAGAGTCATGTTTGCTTATTGCCTAAGGAGGGTTTTTTGTTCATTTCTGTTTTTGTTTTCATTTATTTTTTGAGACAGCATCTCAATATGTAGTTTAGGCTGGACTTGAACTTGTTTTATGGTCTTTGTAGCCCAGGCTGGTCTCAAATTCTCATTGATCCTTCTGTCTCAGTCTTCCTAGTGCTGGGATTACAAGTGTGTGGCTCTGCACCTGAACATCTGAGGAGTTCTGAAGGTAGTGCACTGTATTTTAAAGGCTTTGATGGCATTTAAAGAAGATGGAAAGAAGGGGCTGAGGAAGATGGTGGATCAATACGCAGCAAAGTAAAGAGCCTCTCTGAGAGAAACAGATCAGATTCTGGAATAAAACATCATGGAGAAGACCAGATGGAAGTAGATGGATCCTCTTGACCCAGGAAGAAACTAAAGGGGGAAAAAAAGAAAAGGAAGACATGGACAGAGGCTGTAGCTAGATGTGCTCTTACCAGAGCCAGTCCAATTGTGTATGAAATGCTGCTGGAATCCAAAGATGCATGGTCCCAGTGAAGTTGGGGGTTGGTGAGCCCAAGGGCCTCAGCAGGAGGACATGGTCACAGACAGGTGAGGCAGAGCAGAGGAGAGCACCAGCTCAGAGATCTGCACCAGCTTGGCTCACAATGAGTGCAGAGAACTCAGTCCTCCTGCAGGAGTGGGTGATTGTCAGGGTGCCATTTTGGAGTTGGGCAGGATAAGCCAGGAACCAGAACTTCAACGGCTTCAGTCAGCTACTCTTAGTGCAGAGCAAATTGGTGAGAATTTCCTGGACTAAGTTTTCCCCCTGTGTGCAATCCAATAGCCAATACCAAGGTCTCCCTGAAGCTATCCCTAACTGGCCTCATTGTGTGGCACACACTAATATGGTGAAGACTCCCAGCTAAGAAGGGAGGGACCAGCCTGCTCTGCCCCACTTATACTTCAGTGGCCATCAGCAGACTGGGGAGGGCAGCAATCCCTAGCCAGCATGCCTCAGAGAAAATATAACTGATACAGGAAGTGCGAGGAATCCCCACTATCCACTTGTCTAGAAGAAACCAGAAACATGACAAGAGGAAGAAACAAAAGGAAGTCTCCAGCCTCCAACCCAAGCAGTGTTGGCCCAGGAGAGGTAAGCACAGAAGATATCGGGGGTTGCACACCTGTGGTTTCGGAAAAAGCAGCATTGAAAGTAAAGAATTATCTTTGTGACATTATAAAGGAACTCAAAACAGAAATACTAACACATTTAAAGTAAGATATAAGAAAAATAATACAAGAAATGCTAAGTATCTCTCAAGAAGACACAGATGGAAGAATGGAAGAGCATAGAAATTGGAGAGAAAACTTTGATGAAGAATACTTAAAAATCTAGAATACATTAAACAGAATCAAAGAGACTTTCAGGTAATTAAAAATTCCATTGAAAGCTAGCAAATCTGCTTGAAAAAAACTACAGAGAGACTATCAAACCTTGAAGACAGGTTTGCAACATGTGATTGTGAAAGATCTCTTAAAAATAACAGGGAACCAGAAAGTAACAATACAAAGGCTAGAAGATGATGGTCTATAACTTAAGAATAAAAAATGTGAATGAAGCAGCAGGAGTAAACACAAATGAAATACAAAGGCTATTTACATAAATAATTAAATAAAACTTCCCAAGCATAGGAAAAGGAAATGATATTCAAATATATGAGGCATACACAACTCCAGCCAGCTATAATAAAAATAGATCTGTAACCAGACATATAATAATCAAGATCTCAGAAATTCAACACAAGAGCAGAATATTAAAAGCTGTCAGAGAAAAGAGATAGATCACCTATAAAGGAAAACCCATCAGAATCAGGACAGACTTCTTGACACAAACCATCAAATCAAGAAAAGCTTGGAGTGAAGTATTCCAAGCCCTGAAAAAAAAATAACCTCCAACCTAGACTGATGTACACTGCGAAACTTTCTCTCAAAATTAATGGAGAAACAAGATGCTTCCATGACAAAGTGGAACTGGGGAGTTCATGACCACCAATTTAACCCTACAAAAAATACTGAAGGACATTCTAGATAGAGAGAAAACAAAAGACCATGATTTCAAGAATGGTGAAAAGGGGTCTCACTGAATGGGATACACAGTGGAATGAAGGGGAAATGTAGACAAACAATGGCAGAGATGAGGCAGAGAAGGTTGGCCATAATCACTAAGATGGTTGGCCTCAATACACTAATAAAAAGAAACATAGGCAGAGTGGATCAGGAGATAGGGTCCATCAAGATGCTCTATACAAGAAATATATTTAACTTGAAAGAGGGTTTATGGACTTAAAGTCAAAGATTAGAAAATAATGTTCTATGTGACAAGGAACCAGAAAAAAAGTAGGGTAACTCACCCATCAGCTGCAGATTGGTTGGAAAGACATACTTTTATACAATGAAGAACTACTCAGCTATAAGGAAGGAAAACTTTGAGGCTCTTGTAGGTAAATGGATGCAACTTTACATCAAGCTCAGGGGTAAAAAGGTTCAGAACCACTTAGGTAAATAGTGGGTTGCCTCCTTAATCAAAAAAAAAATGAAGGAGTTAGTGAGATAAAAAATGTGCAGTGTACCCTGTGAAAGTGAAAGGGGAGGAATTGTCTAAATAGAGAAGGCAGAAGATGTTGTTAATCTTGTATCATGATTTGAAACCCATATTGTTTTCATCATTCTGTTTAGTTTGGTTTTATTCTGTTTTAGCTTGTCTATTTGTACTAGATTTGAGGGCATAGACAGGTGTTCTAAAGATAGTAGGATATATTATAGTAAGCATTTTTAATTTCCTATTACCTTAATCTGAAAACCTGTATTGTTTTTACTGCCTTGTTTTGACTGATTTTATTTGAATCTGTTTTGTTTGATCACTGTCTTATATTGACTGACTTTATTCAAATCTGTTATGTTTGATAGTATCACGTCTGAGAGTATAGGCAATTACACTGAAGACAATAAGATTCACTATGATACCTATTCTGGTTTGACTATTACCCTCTTTTGAAGTCCTATAATGTCCCCAATGTTTTGTTTTTATTGATTTTGTTCTGTACTACTATGTTTAATTTTATTGTACCTGATGATATGGGCAATTCTATTGAAGAAAACAAGACATCATGGTAACCATTGTAGGTCACCTTGTATTGTGGTTTTAAATCATGTACTATGTCCATCCTTTTGCTTTGAATGACCCCATTTTTTTGTTTTTATCATTGAGTTTTATTCTTTTCAATAAAAATAAATAAAAAAAGCAGAAGATGGAGAGAAATAGATGCCTCTGCTTTGGTTTTCAAAGAAAATGGCAAAGTTTAAGTTGAGATCACTCTGACCAGTGTGCAGAGAAGAGGCTCTCAGGAAGAGCAGAAGCATGAGCATATTCAGAGCATGGCAATCAGTGATGTGGTTTAATACAAGTTGAGAGTAGTTCAAACTTACTTTTTTTCTTCTTCCCTTTCTTTTGTGAGTTAGATGAAAATGGTCATATATTTATAATAAAATATGTACAAAATAAAAATAAAAATACTCAATGTGCTCTTGTTCCTAATTGGTAGGATGTTTTTACTTGAGGGATTTTGCTAAAAGGTATAATTTCTTCACTCTCTACCAGGAGACCAGGCATTTCCACATTTGGTGTTCTGTGACTTCTGGTCTACAGAAACCTACAGGTAACCTAAAGAATCTAATAATTTGCCCTGGCCTCCTTCACCTCTTCAAACACATAATTGTCAGCTGTCTATTCCGTGTTTATGAAAGGAACTGACTGAAACAGTGTGGATTAGAGGATGCAGTTTTTTTCTCTGTTAGCACTCCAATTTCCCTCCAACATCTATAAAACTAAGCCATGCCATTGGAAAAGAACAAGGCAAATTACTTGATTAGACGCTTATTTTATTTTCCTACAGAAATTTGCCTTCCCATCATAAATTTTACTTGATTTTTATATAGTACCTTTTTATCTTGACAATTTGAAATTACTGGTGATATGTTAAGGCTTCTTATAACTCAGTATTTACAAAATCAGTTTGTTTGGCTTATACTTTAATCATTGAGCTCTTCTAATAATGTGTTAGTTTTTTACTACTTGCTTAATATTTTTGTACTTATGAAGGCTGTGCTTCCCAACATTTGATCAATTAGTAAACATTGACAATCATTAGACAAGTCCTCAATGGGATTGTGACCATTCAGGATAGGTAGCTCTTCTGGCATTTTTAAAGGTAATACAGAAATGAAGCAAATATTAGTTTTATGTGATTTGAACTTATTAAATAAGCAAGTCAGAGAAATTTTCCAAATCTACCTAAACATGAAAAGCATTCATATAATCAGGAAGAGCAATACAAACAAAATGATTTTGGAAAAAAATAGTTCTCTCCTGTTAAATATATATATATATATATATATATATATATATATATATATAGGCACATAGTTTTTAGATAGAGAAATTAAACATTATAAAACATTTCTTCAATTGGACTTTCCCTGTCAGTTTCCTGATTTCAGATCCACTTCTAATTTTGCAACCATGTAGGCATTAAGGATGCCAAAGCCAGTCTTGCAAATTGGCTCCTATTACATGACCAGAGGGAAAGAGCTGAAGAAAGTAAAAAGATCATTAATCTTTGAAATTTGTCTGAGGTCACCTCTGCAGGAGGTGGGAGCCCAGGCAGGAAGTGAGAGGTCTGGGAAACTTCACATTTATGTGTTAATGCAGAAACTGATGGAACTAGGAATGTCACCTCATCCATCACTGACTGTCTAGATATTACTGGGTCTTATAGTGGGGAAAGCTATGTCCTTTATTTTTTTTAAACATACTTTGCCTTTAAATGGAAGAAAATATGGCCTCAGTCTCTTACTTCAACAATAAAACAATTCACACTGCATTTTTAGAAAAAAAGAAACAGAAAAAAGAAAAAGAAGTAGAATAGTCAGTAGCATGAGCTTTGGAGTCAGTTGAATCTAACTATACTTCTTAATCTATTATTTACCACATGAGAAAGTTGCATAACCTTTACTGGGAATTTTTTCTCCTTTGAAACATTTGAATAATAATACATAATCAATTACATTGTTTTGATTATTAACCTACTTCATATTTGTAAATTGCTCCAACATATAGTTCCAGTAATTTGACCTATCTATCAATAATGAGATGAGAAGTTTGCTTCTTTGCTAGCTAAGAATACATGAAATCACAAAAGTTGAGAAAAGACAGTAGTTATCTTGATGTCACATTTTTGTTGCAATTTTGCCTTGCTCTGTTTTGCCATCTCACTAGTTATCAAACTTTGGTATACAGAAGAAGCAGTTGGGGCAGATTTTGGAAAATAACTGGCAATGCTTAAAAATCACCATCATGCCCTCAGGGATGCATTGCATGAGGAATTTTAAGAGTCTGAATTATAAGAGAAGAATCTTTCTTGTGATGAGATAAGCTTCAGAAGATTTTCAAGTGTAGATCAAATAATTAAAGCTTTACTTATTAAACATTTCAACAATAACAATAATATTGGCAAATACATGCAGTGTTTCTGTGACATATATACTAACTGCCATTGTAAAAATAAATTTTGGTTATCTTCCTTCTTCACTTTTTTTAGAACAAATTTTCATGAGCACACACTATTACTGGTCTCAAAATTTAGTCACCAGCACAGAAAAACATGATAGTATAATGTTATAAATTATGGTGAAATATACCTAGATGCCTCCACAAGATATAGACATTAATTCAGTGAAGAAAACTTTTTCAGGGAAGATTATAGCAAAGTTCATTCATTAATTTATTCAAAACAAGTTCTGGTCAGCTCTGGCAAAAAAGAAATTGCAGAGATTAACTTTGTCCTTGACATTATGGAATTCAAAATTTAGCAATGTTGTATAATATATGCACTTAGTTAAAAAGTAAGATAAAAATACTATATAGAAAAATCATGTATCAATTAGCACAGATTTGAAAATGCAAAGATTTGGTGGGTGTCAGAGTCACATGAGGAAAGGAAATATGATACAGGAACTAGTTTTTGTTACTAACCGAGTTTTAAATTTTATCCTAAAGACTTGATATTATTAATTAACAAGGTTCTTAGTACTGTGGGAATGAGTTAGACCTGATATTAATATATTAGCAATAGGATATATAGTAATTCATGTGACAAATGTAAATTTTGGAATAATGAAGGTCTATTTAAATTATATTCTGAAGTTAAAATTAAAGAATTTGATAAATGCCTGAAACTGATAGATAAATGAGAGTCTAATGACCAATAGTGGTAGTTCATATAGTTGCATTTTGGATATTAATTTAATAATATAAAATCATTCTCAGTGACATTATACTCATTTAGAATCAACTACACAGTACTTAATTACATAATACATAGCTAATAATACAGAAGATTAGAACAATATGTACTTTGCTTTTGCTTCATGCAGACCACTGCATGACCATCACCACATTTCATGGTTGAATAAAAAGCAGCAAAAAAAAGGTTAAACATGTAACTACAGCTACACAAATAATAAATAGTAGGCCAGGCTTTGAACCCTGGAAGATTAACTTTGGAACTCATATAGTTTTTTTTCTTTTTTCTGTAAAATGCCTAACAATAAGCACTTTAGATTGTGCGATATGTCTCTGTTACAACTATACACATCTGGTATGAACAGCATATAAGCAGACAGGCATGGCTGTGTTCTGGTAAAACTTTAATTGCATTGCTTTTGTGTCAGGCCTGATTTATGTCATGGGCCATAGTTTGCTATTACCTACTTTAAGTCAACAGTCCTTAAAATTTTAAAATATCTTTAAACTTTGCCCACAAAATGAGAGAGAATTACTGAATATTTTTTACTATTCTTATACCCCACACACACCAGGATACCAGATTTACATCAACTGGCTCACCTCCTTTTGAGGCTTGATGTGTTAAGACCTGAGTTGAAAAGATCAAATTGATCTACTATCAAAAATTCTGAAAAACAATAATAATTAAAACTTACATTTTTAGAGTACATTAATGCCAATGGAGCAAAGATTCTTACTCTTGAATGTCATTTCTCAAAGATTTCTTACCAGAGTATAAAGAACACTAGTTCAACTGTATGAGCACAGAAGTCTTCAGATGTCAGAAATTATCTTATGACCATGAAGAGTCAGGTTTTGTACCCGAAACTCTCACAGTTCTGTTTCATATAATTGTATTGAGTGAATGTCAGAAATAGCTGACTTAGAAAACAAAAGAGAAAAATCCAGTAGTCACTTACCATTTGGGAATTATAGCTCTTTGCTGAGGTTTTGAGAAGAGAGCCTATAGTAAAAGAAAGAAATAATCTAGGCCAATAAAAAGCCTAAGAGAAAACTACCATTGTCAGGAACACTAAATATTAAAAACAAAGACACACCAAAAAATGATTGTACAACTCTGCCTGATAGAAGTATCCAATCAAAACTGACAATAACACTGGTGACTTTTTTCCTACAATTACTAACTATGCTATTAGCCTGTTTGTTGTCCAATGCTATTTTTCAATTATTAATTATTTTTGAAGGTGGACAGAGTTTTTGTCCACATGAAGACTATCCTATCAAATACAACTCCACAGTTTTACTATTATTTCTTCTATGAATCAAAAAATATGTTTCTTTAGTAACTATGTTTAGGGCATTCAACAACTATCTGTCTCCCAACCCTTCACAACCTCAGCAGGATCTATTTCCTTAGTAATTCAGCACCTTGAACCTGTTAAGGAAATATTTACTGTGAAAATAGAGTCCTATAACTAGATGTGGTTCTGATGGCCTATTTTTAAATTTCTAAAGGAAGTACACTTAGTTATCTCTTCTTTGCTTTTATCTTAAACCTATCTTCATGGTATTTCGTCATGTTTCAGTTAAGAATTGAAGATGTCCATTGGAGCTTATCGGCTCAAAACTGTAACAAACCTCTGATATTATGTCAAATGAAGAATGATTGATTCAACACTGAATTGAATCCTCCAAGCCACTGCCTAACCTGCCTCTAGATGATATCCATAGAGAAGTAAAATGTAGTCACACTCTATTTCTGTGTAAAAACTGATCACAAATTAGTTAACTTAAAACAACACTCACTTATTAACTCAAAATCAGGTAAATCGGAAGTCCAGGTATTTTCACCTATGTCCTCTGTTGAAAACTAGCAACTCTGAATTGAAGGCACTGGTCAGAAAAGAATTTGCCTCAAAGATCATTTAAAACACTGACTGAATTCAGTTTGTTGAAATTTGGAAGAGAGACTCCTGTTTTCTTACTTGCACTAAGTTCAGAGTTGCTATCTGGTCTTAGCAGCTTGAAATTCCTTGTTGTGGACCTTCTTGACTTGACAGTGGAAAATTTTCTTGCATTGAGTCCTTTTAATGCACTAAATATGTTTGAATGTTTGTTCTATAATGAAGTTTTAAAAGATTTTTACTTTTGAAAGGGCTCATGTGTTTTACTTTGTATACCCAAATAGTGTCCCTTTTGCTATATACAGTTAACATAATATCAAATATGATATGTGTTTCTTCATATTGTGTATGATTGCACCTACATTCAAAGGAGGAGCAGATTTGTATAAAGGGAAACATAATATGTTGTCATTATTAGAATGTTGCCTAAGGTATTCAAGAACTCATTCACAGAGAAGCAGAAGTAGGTAAACCGTGGGCCAGTCTACAAGCAGCCAAATGATATGTGTAAAATTTTACTATAGTTGTGCCTTTTTGCTTCGATGTTGTTTGTGGCTACTTTTAGACTACAATGGCAAAGTTAAGTAATTTCAACCAACTTTATGACTTTCAAACCCCAAATATTTTCTATTTGTCTTTTATAGAACAAGCTGTGACCTAGACTGTTTTACCTCATGTAGAGAGACTAATTATTCATTCTCATGTTTGGCTTGCCAGCAACACTTACTAATAAACATATTGCTTTGTTCAGTATCTCTAGGTCATGATGTGAATTGTTATCCTTCACTTCCTCATCATTTCATACTCTACTGCTATTCTCATTGACTTGCCACTTATGATTGATTTAGATCAGACTTCTTTATAAACCGTGGTTACCATGATAGACAATATATTTCGGCATTCTTGTTGGAGAATCAACAATATGTCTGGACAATGATGTCTCAAGATTTCACTGAAATATCTTCATATCCCTAACAAATATTTAAACAATAACAGAAAATAAGTAAGTCCTGAACATTTTACCATTACCTAGCATACTTACGTTCCAGTTTTGTATCCCATACCTGAAAAAAGCCCTGGAATGACTCTGTTATATTATAACAGAATTATTATACTGGTTCAAAAGGACATTACAAAGTATTACAAAGCTTGCAATACAACTAGAAAGATAGAGGAAGTATGCTACTAATATTTTATAAGGTTAAAGTTAGAGAAGAAATTGATGGTTCTTCTTAGATTAACTTAGTTAAATTGGCCATTTAAAAGAGCTACAGGAGTGTAGCTTTAGTACCTTTTGCTTTAGTGCTCTTGTGATGTCTGGTGTTAAAGAGACTTGATTTGGTCAAATCCTCAATACTGTGATTAAAATGATACCATGGATATCACAGGAATCATAATCATGAAATTTAAGAAGTAGCCCAAAATGTCACTTTTGAGAATACAGAAGCATCAATAGAAAATATTGTAGCCTGCAGATATGGTATCTGTGCATAAGTGAGGATTTAGTCCTAAGTGAAGATTTCTGTTCTTATAAAGGTAGTTGTTTTCTACAACTTCTGCATGTGAAAGAATCACAAATCTTGAACCTAAATCACCTATGCTTCTTAAAAACGAAACAGCAGAATGTACTTCCCCAAAATTGTTTACCCTTAGGCCATACCATTTTGAAAACTGAAAATGCTTATTTAATTCTAGTGGAACATCTGCCTTACATCCTTCATTCACCATGTTCCTATTTTTATACCCTTTTATGGCAACCAATATATAAAATCTCTGCCAACTGCCACTAGCAGAGTAGTTGTCCTTTCCTATTAATCCTCCTATTACAGAGTAAAACAGAAGATGCCAAAAGCTTTCTCTTTTTGTAATTCTGGGTTATAGTCACAATTTTAAGGTCTTCCTATGGGCCCTGTTTCTCTCTGAAGATAATACTTATTATTCTTGAAGTTACTATCCTCATTATCTAATCTATGTAATGTGTTTTCCTATTTTAAGAGGTCTGCAACTTTGTCATCAAGGGTAATGAATTACAGTGATGTGTACTGCTTCTGTTTCCTTTCTAAGCTCAAAAATTAAGGTAGACTATCACATTAATTCTTATTTCTCTATAACCTACTATAGTACCTGGCATAAATTGACTTTCAATAAACACAGTATTAACAGTAGTGGTCAAGAAAATGCATTAGTTAAATGAGTATGATTTGTGTCCAAGTCCTGGCTTTAAATATATAAAATGTAAGGCCTTGTCTAAGTTCCTTAATCTCTTTAAATATGTATTTTTCAAATATGAGTTAGTGAAAACAATTGTGACAACATCAGTAATGTCATTATTAGTGTTAAATAAATTTATTCACACATAATAGCATAGTGCCTAACTTGGTAAATACTCCAAACAAGTTAACTATTGATGACAATATTCAACATAATAAAAATTAAAAAGTGAATATCGAAGTTCAGAATAACTCCATAGTTTGCTCCCAAATTACTTTGTGTTTAAACTCTTAACATTATTGTATTGCATCAATTAGAGGGGAAAACATAAAATATTGCCATCTCATATGGCTTGAATATTTCTTTATGATGTACGAGTGGTAGGTAGCACCAGTATTTCTGAATTTTAATGATATACAGCAGAACTGTAAAATGACAGCACTGCACCAGAACAGTGACCAAAGATTTCTATAATTTAACTTGGTTCCATTCATGTGTTATGGTTTGTGTCTAAACGTCCTCCCATAGTCCCATGGGGTTTTTTGGCAATGACTCAATGTAGAGTATTTGACCGACTCAGTGCAGTACTGGGATTAAGGGTGCTGGAGCTAAGGGTAGGTGACAGAGAGAGGCTTATTTCATTTTCTTTTGTTGCTTTTGCTATCTCCGGCCACTGTGAGCTCTTGCCCTTCTGTCATGTGTCACTCTGCTTTGGGGCCAGATGCTTATGGATTTAAACCTCTACAGACTGTGAGCTAAAATAAATCTTTCACCCTCTACTTTGCGTAAAAGATATTTTGTCTCAGCAATAAGAAAAGTAACTAAGACAGAATTTTGGTTCCAGAGAAGTGGGGTCCTTGCTGTGACTACAGATGACCAAGTGTTTCAGGACACTTTGGAACTGGCTGTGGGAAGAGTTTGGAAAGGCTCAGAGATTCTGGCTAAAGGTGAAGCCCTGAAAAACCTTAGGCTGTCCCGTGTCAGACATTCTGGTTGTGCTCAGAAGACCAGAAAGCAGGTAAGAAGCAGGCTTAGAAGGTTTCTGCTGGGAAGAAGGACTGCATTGGCTACTAACCCAAGATGATATGTATTAAGTCTTGACAGAAAATTTGTCTTCAGTTTGCTCATTTCCAGAGACTTTGCCTGAGACTAACAGTGACACAGTAATTAAACTTGCAGGAGAAATGTCAAGACAGTCAAATGTTGAGGCAGTGGCATGGCTTCTGTTGTGGGTGTTTAGCCAGACCTATGTTGAGAATGAAGAGCAAAGAGCCCAGTGCAATGATTTAAAATTCTGAGAGTCTGTGTACAAAGGAAGCTCCAGTAAAGCTGTGGAATACAGAGATAGAACAGAGATCTTAAGTGCTGAGAAGGAATGGAATAGAAAAGATGACCTGAGATCATCACAAGAGGCACCAGTACTCTTCCCTTTGCAGCCTGAAAATTGCAAAGATGAAAGACTGCTTTGAGAAGAGAACTCAGGCCACTGTGTTCCAGAATGGCAGCGGCTGCAGTATGTTCGTTCCACAGTGATGGAAGCATGGAGAATCTTTTCCTCAGACGTGGACTCAAAGTGCTCAGTATTTCAAGCGCTCTAGCCTTACAGCTAAGTGAGATGGGAGCTGGCTATTGTACCAGCCAGCAGCAGACCTTGACATCATCCACATGGCACTGGTTTTAGGTGCATAGAGAAGGCAAGAATGGTCAGGTTAGGAGGGTTTCTACCCAGATTTCAGAAGGTCTTGGAGGCCAGGCAGTGTGTCATTGAGATGGTAGTGTTTAAAGCTGTGATTTTGAAGCCAAAGGTACAGTGGAGACCTACAGAACTTTGGAGAAGCCAGGTTCATCTGAGAAAAACTTCAAGGAGGGAGTAGGGTGGGCCCAAGAAAGAAGCCATGGGAGGTACAGCTACCAGCAGTGCTACAGGTATGGAGCCACTCAAACAAGCATTTTGGAGTTCATATCTTGCCACAGATTGCTTTGAATGCTCACATGAAAGCACGAGACTGAATGTTTACCCTGCTGGTTTTTGGACCTGCTTTGGTCCCATTTTTTGTATCCCCTTGTTTGTAGCTTTTCAAATGGAATGTATACCTTATGCCATTGAATGTTGAAAGTGTTTAACTTTCTTTTCATTTGTACTGGGACTTATAGCTAAGAGTTTTATTTAAATCTCAGAGGAGACTTTTCAGCATTGCTGCAACTGTTAGGACTTTGGCAACTCTTGAAGATGGACTAAATGATTTTCAGATAAAGGGATGTGTATGAGTCTTTGGGAGCTGTGGGTAGAATGTTATGGTTTGTGGTTGGATGTCCCACCAGAGTCTCACATGATCATATGATTTGTTTGTTTGTTTGTTTGTTTTTAGGGGTGGTTGAGTCTAGAGTGTATGCTTAATTTATACTGCAATACTGGGATTAAGGATTATGGGATTAAGGATGGGCGATTTCTAGATCAGTCCACTGATTGGATTGGCACTGCCCTAATCCTGGTAGACTGGATACAATATAAGGCACAACAAGAGGCTAGTCTCATTTTTTTTTTGGTTTTTGCTGTTTTCTGCCACTATGAACTGTTGTCCCTCTGTCATGTACCACTGTGCCTGGGAGCCCGCTGATTACGGACTGATTATGGACCTCTACAAACTGGGCTAAGTAGACCTTTCACCCTTTAAGATTGGATGTTGGGTAGTTTTTCTCAGCAATGAGAAAAACTAAGACAGCATGTATACTTTGTGTTCTAATTCGTTAAAGTTATTTTTCTTAATCTCTTTTTCAATCTGGCTTTACAAAATTGTAAATTCCCTCAATACCTCTCCAATATTTTTGTCTTCATATACTTTTCCAAAGAGAGAATATATCACTAGATTCAACTTAATTTATGTGCTTGAGAGTTTAATAAGGCTTATAATGTAAAACTGCATGGAAAATATTTTATATATTTGCTGATAAATAGAATAAGGGAAATTTCCTGATTCTAACCTCTCCCTGTCATGGAGGAATTTCTGCCTATATGAGTAATGAGATTCAGAGGCCTCTCAATGCAATGCATGTATATAAAGATAAATGGTAGTGTTTTCTTTCTAGAATTTACCTCTATTTAGGTCATTAAAGGTGAAAAATTATCTGGTGTTACATATAATATATTATATTTGATGGTTTTGTTATGATCATTTCAATTTCTTTGACGTGAAGATAACAATTTTTATTGCATTTTTGAGCCTCTGGCAATAGATCTTAGTTGCAGTCCTGCACAGAACTATGAAATAAGAATATTATAGAGTCATAGACATACAAATCATAGATGATACAAAAAAGGTGAAATAAAAGCCTTGCCACAGAGGCCCCAAAGTTTTCTTAAGTCCTTACAATATAATAGAAAAAGATTTACTGCCATTTGGGGCTCTAATCAGCTATGGGTCATTGTTGATCATGATAACTGTAAAGTGAAAAATGTACCACAATTCAAAGGGTTGTTCCTCTTTAGATGTCATTTGTAATGTGTATTGTATTTTACAGATTATTAATAATAGATATTTATGAAATACACTCTCACAAATATGCCACAACATTAAAATAGAATTGTTGGATAAAGTTTTTTTCTGTTTAATGAGAATTTTAAAATATTTATAAGGATGAATGCATATAATATACTATTTTAAGAGTACACCAGCTGTTTTTCACACTAACTGCTTATAAGTGCATATTTTTAGTTCATAGTCAAACTCATTATTATGCCTGATAAAATTTGAGGAGATAGTTCAGAAGTTTTTTAAAGCACACAGAGATAGACTGAGTGTGGTCTTTATCTTAATATATAATATTTTTTCCCAAAAATTTACACTTATTGAATTATCTATTAAGTAAGGAAGTCTTGCAAATACTAAAATACTTTCTAGTTTGATTGTGAGTTATTTATACTTTATGTAAACAAGAAGGATAACACTGCAAAAGTGCTTTCACAGCTCTTATACAATCCTCTGAGAAATAATTAGGTCAGGTGTCATTCTAGTGAAGCAACATCTGTTGGTTTACTCTAATTCTCCCCAAGATTTTAGGTCTCTTCACTCTTATTCTAATGTTTCATGAACCATAGTCACTGATACATATTTCTGTAAGGACATTTGTTTTTTATAGTTAATTTACATGTAAGTTGTGTGTTATAAGTATGATAACAATATAAGTATAATTAAGATAGAGGTTTCATAAATATCAAAATAAATATGAACATAATGGATGGTTTCCTATAATTTTGTATTTATAAATTGCCTTTGTAAAGTGAGGCAATTTGTTCTCAAAGAAAGCAATTACATTTAAATCTTTTTAATACATATATGTAGAATTTGTGTTCAGAATACTTTGTCACTGATCAAATGAATCCAATATTTAAAAAAGAAGAAATATACCATGTTCTTGTATGACAACAGCAGAATAGCAAATGTTATAAAGAGGTTAAATTTTTTTAATTTGATATAAAAATTCAGTGCAGTCTCTACCATAATTTCTAAAGGCTACATATAGATGCCATAAAAATAGATTCTAGAATGAAGGATCAATAGGAACAAATCAATTTCCAGACACATAAACCACCAAAATTGAACCATGTACATACAGGAAACTTGAGTAGACAAATAATGAGTAGCAAGATTAATTATTAATAAAAATTTCCCAAGAATGAAAAGCCTGGGACTGGTTGGCCTTAGTAGTAAATTCTAATAAACTTTTAAAGAATTAACATCAAATCTGAAACTATCCTAAAAATTAAAAGGGAAAGAACTCTTCTAAACTCATTTTTAAAGGTCAAAATTACAGTATTGGACAAGGAACAGCAACAAGAAAACCACAGGCCAACATTCCTTTTTTCTTTTTAGTTGCCTGAAATTTAACTCATGACTTCCTACTTGCCAGGTGCTGTGCTACTGAGCTATATTCCCAGTTACAATATTATTAAAAAATATAGATGCAAACATTTCCAACAAAGTGTATACAGAAATTCAATAACACATCATCATTTAGGGTAACAAATATCATTAAGGGTAACAAAATACCCATAAGTAAGGGTAATTCATCCTAAAAATTTGAAGATGAGTCAACGTCCATAAATCAAAAGACCTAATACATCACATGAATAGAATTAGGGACAAAAATCACATGACCAACTGCAGAAATTCAGTGCCTTGTCACATAAAAATTCTGAAGGAACTAGACTCAATGGATGTATATTGAAATCATAATAATTTGCTATAGTTAAGAGTTTCCAAGGTTATAGAATTAATACAGGAGACATAATTTGTAGGATTATTTTATAATATTCACCCAAAATGCCGCAGCCACCCCAGGATGGGGAAACAAGAAGTAACAGAGTTTCCTGAGATCCGCACAATGTTGGAACTTAGGAAGCTGAGCTAACCAGTAACCAGCCTGCTGCCCTGGTAAGTGACTGTGGTCTGGCAAGCCACGGCCACCTAAGGGTGGGGAAACAAGAAGCAACAGGGATTCCTGATATCCGCACCATGTTGGGACTTAGGGCACTGAGCCAACCAGTAACCATCCTGCTGCCTACCGGGGCATGGGCTTAGAATCAAACATACCATGTGCCCCCCCCTCCTGCTAACAATCAGGATCCAGGGATCTGGGTATCTCTTGGGAGGTGACCATATGTGGTACAGCAAGTGGGTGGAGTTTCCTTCTACTATCTCTGAAGGCAGATATTTTTATCGCCATTTTGCTTTGTCCTGATTAACGGTGTTGCTCTATTCAATATTCTGTTTTGATGTGTTCTATAATATTGCATATTTCTTTTGATTTTGCTGTACCTAATAGAAGAACAACTATTTTGAAGATAACAAGATATACAGTGGTGCCTATTACTCTTGTCCTGGTGACCTGCTGTGATGTTCTGTGCCAATTTCACCACACTGTCTCAATTGGCTTTATTCCATCCTTTTTTGTTATATATTACTACCTCCAAGTTAATGAAAATTAAATAAAAATGAAACAATAGAACATGAGAAACAAGGTAACAAAATACCTCCAAAAACTCCCAACTCCATCAAAACTGATCCATGTGACATGGATGACAAGAAACTTAAAAACAAAACAACAGAATTACATAAGGTGATTAAAAAGGAAATAACAACAAAACAGATCAATAAGGTACTGAGCAAGCTGAAACATGAGATAACTAAACAGATAATGTACTTAAAAAGCAAAAGGAGGAAAAGAAAATGTGCTAAAGGATATAACAGCATGTACATTTAAGTGTGTGGGATTGAGAACCATATTATCAAGTTTTTGTTGGATCGTTGAACAGAACTGTTTACAGTCTCACTGTTTGTTCACTTTGAATGCCTTAATTTTGTAACATGAACAACTATTTCTAAGAAGACAATATGTAATTTATCAAGTAGTGATTTCTTAATTTTTTTGAAATTCTATATTATTTCTACCCTTTTTTCTGTTTTGCTTTTTTTCTCTTTAAATAAAATTTTTTAAAAAATTCACCCAAAATATCAAATGCAGAAGAATATAGGAGACCTGTCCACACTCTAAAGACCCAAAGAATCCAGCTGAGGTCCTGGATCCCATAATGGTCTTCTGCATGAGTCCAGCTGAAGACCTAGAGTCCATGCCAATGTCTTCCACAATTTCACCTG
Source organism: Dolichotis patagonum (assembly GCA_004027295.1). Classification (NCBI taxonomy): domain Eukaryota; kingdom Metazoa; phylum Chordata; class Mammalia; order Rodentia; family Caviidae; genus Dolichotis; species Dolichotis patagonum. The sequence goes on along the minus strand of PVJX010026109.1, from coordinate 3,386 downwards.
CAAGCCTAGAGCCCACATCAATGTCTAATACAGGTCTGTATTAATGGCCTACACAGGAAAGGCCTAAAGGTCAGTGGTGGAAGCTAGGAAATCTGCACCAGTGGGATGAAAAATCTGTGCCAGCAGGCTGAGGGATCTGCAATGGACCCAGAAAGCATTGCTCAAGGCAGGGACTACAGCTCATTGGGAAAAAACTGCAGCCATCCTCAGCAACAGGGGAGATCTGAGCTCCTCTCAGGTAGGCAATATCTGAGTGAGAAAAGCCTGTCCAGGCGAATCAACAGCATGCCATCTTCCCCTATTGTTCTCCTTTTATGCCATCGGGAACAATCTTCAGGTATGTCTTCCCCACCCAGTACCACGCTGGGTGTTTTTAGTTGATCATTACTTAATACACCACACATTTATATATGATAAACTCTCAGTCAACATCATACTGCATTAGTAAAAGTTGATAATGTTTCCTTTAAAAAGTGAAATAAGACAAAGTTGACTCTTTGTCATATGTCACTCTTAATTGACATGATTAGAAGTACTGGCCTGAGCAATTAAACAGGAAAAAGTAAGAAAATTCACATAAATAGGATGGATTTCAAATTATTTCATGAATTTTGATCATGAATTTATGCATAAAAATCCCATCAGACTCTAGAATTGATGACTTAATTTTTCCGTGTTGCAAAATTTATATACAAAATGAGTATTTTATACACCTATAATGATTTTGCTAAAAACAGAAGTCTCTCAGCAACTCCATTCACAATATCTACCAAAAATAAAACACTTTGGAATAAATTTATTCTGGGGAATAAATGACTTCTATAGTGACAATTACAAGACACTGATGAAAGGAATATCAGAAAACAGATGCAGAAAATGGAAAACCCTCTCATGTTCACTGGTTTATTGAATTAAAATGTCTACATTAGCATGTGATTTACAGATTTAATGTAAAAAGCATCAAAATAGCAAGGACTTTCATAACAGATGTGGAGAAGTAATTCTCAAATTAATATGGAAGCACAGAAGACTCCAAATAAAGAAATCCTAAGCAAGAAGAATAAAACTAGAGACATAATAAAATATGATCTGATGAAGTTCTGTAGGGCTTCGTTAGCTATGGATAGGACTGGCTTTAAATAAGACACATAGAATAAATGACTACAATGGAGATTCCCAAAATGAATCTTTGCATTAATAGTCATCTGACTCCCAGTGAAGTTGCCAGGAATATACACTGGAGAAGGACAACATTTTTTATAATGAGTTTTGGAGAAATGATCTGTAGAAGAATGTAAATTGACTCTTATCTTTCCCTACATAGAATGATTAACTCAACATGCATCAAGTACCACATGAAATCATGAAAATTCTAGAATAAAAACTCAAAACACTTCAAGATACCAAAACAGGTAATGAGTTTTTGGATAAAACACTGAAAGCCCAGACAACAAAAGCAATAATAGACATGAGGTTATATCTGACTCAGAAGTTTCTGCACGTGCAGAAACTTTAATCATAAAACTCAATTGAAGGAAAGTTAGAGTAGAGAAAAATATTTCAAAACCTTTTAAATGACAAAAGATTATCATCTAGACTATTTGACAAACCAAGGAAAGTTAACAACACTAAAACAAAAAATTCAATTAAATTCTTGAAGTATACATTTTTATAAGAAGTAATTTAAATTGAACAATGAAATAATAAAAAACTACTCAATATTACTAGCCATGAGAAAACGCAAATAAAAATAATCTTACCAATATATATAATCTTACCAATCAATAGTTATTATGAAAACACATTAAATAAACATACTGATAAGAGTAAGAGAACTCATGCAATGCAGGCAGAAATTAACACAGTCACTTTGTAAATTGATATAGTCACTATGAAGAACAGTATGTAAATTCTTCAAAGTCATAAAACCTAGTTATAACGTTTCTGGTCATATATACAAAGTGTGCAAAATCATTGTGTGTCTGTTAGTCATCTTTCTATCACTGGGAAAAAATACCAAACATCTGAAATTTAAAGGATTGTTATAGTTTGGCTCACATTTTCAGCAGATTCGGTCCATGGGAGGAAATGCACAGAGAAGAAAAGGCATGGCTGACAAGCATGGAGGGGACAGCTGTTCTCCTGCGTGGAAATGTGGAAGCAGAGATGGTAAAGGAAGTGGCGACAAGAAGATATCCTCCAAATCATGTCCCTGTCACCTGTCTGTCCAGGGACCACTTCTGCATGAGAGTCAGGGAGACATTTTATTTATTTATTTATTTATTTATTTATTTATTTTATTTGTTTACTTAGTTAGGTACTGGGAATCAAGCCTGGGACCTTGCACTTGCCAGATAGGTACTTATATTGCATTCCATTTCATGTCCTCCAAAAGGGCTCGTATCCCCAAAAGGCCTGTGCTCATCTCATTTGAAAAACATTTATCTCATCGTAAGAGTTGTCTAAATCTTAACTGCTCCTGCATCATTAAAAAGTCCAAGTATAGATCTCCTCTGAGATGCAAGACAAACTTCTGAGTGTGAATCAGTGTAAAAATAAAAGGAAAAGTAAATATTTCCAACACTTTCATTACAAAAGGAAGGAATACGATGAAAGACAGAAATTGGACCAAAGCAAAACCTAAATTCAGTGGGGCAAACATTAAGTCATTTAACTCCATCTGGAGCACCTAGCCTCTGCTCAATGTCTATTGGTTTCTTTAGCAGATGTTCCGCGTTTCTTGTATCTTCAACTTCCCATCGTCTCCCACACACCTTTGGTTAACCTGTCACAGCATCACACATTTCCCTTTCATGGGCTTCAGGAAGGGAATATGACCCTAGTGTACATTCTTACCTGATCCCCCAGACCTTCTTCTTAAATCTGTGTGGATCTCTCCCTTCTTGACACCATAACTCTTTCATTCTGCATTCTTGAAAACATACAGTAATGTGGATCACACCAAATTGGCTGCCAGCTTTTGCAGTATCTGGCCTCCTTGGACAACGACTTCAGTGGCTGCTGAGTTCACGGGTGGCTAAACTCTGGATATTCTCTAGACACCTAACTGAGCAAGCATCATAGGAATTCTCTTCTCAAATGAAATGTACAATTCTGTGCCCTGAAGAATTTGATATGTTGTATCTTGCTGCATTTTGAGATAACCTCACTGTGTACCTCTTCTTGTTGCAGTATGAAGCATCTGGCTTTTTAAAAAGTAAGTTAATATTTTCAGTTACTATGATTTCCATGCAGTATCTAAAAGAGGAGACATTTATCTGGCCCCAAATTTCAATAGATTTAGTTCATGGTTGGCTGGCTCCATGGTATAAATGGTTTGGCACAACTGCGTGGGGGAAGAAAGCCGTGCACTGTAAGACAGTCAG
>PVJX010026108.1:0-26217 GCA_004027295.1 Dolichotis patagonum | reverse complement strand
CACAACAAAACAGAACAGAATGGGACATAAGAAAGCATAAATTTCAAAGCAAGACAACCAGAGATCTTCACTATCTGTCATATTGTCTCTTGTTTTCTTCCAAATGGTTGTCCTTATCTTTGCATATGGAGAGCTCATACTAAATAACATAGTCAATCTTTTCACAAGATGTGTAGTTCACTGGCTTCCACTTGCTAGGCCGGGGGTGGGGTGGGGGGGACACGGTATGGGGGACAGGACGACATGAGATGTCTGATTCTCAGCCCACAGGCAGGCAGGATCACAGTCGCCCCCCAGAGACGGGAAGAGTTCCTTGTTCTCCCTGCACCCCAAGTCAACCGCACGGTGCAGGTCCCGATGCACTAGTGTCTCTCTCCTTCAGGCTGCCGAACGTCTGCCACACTCTCAGCCACCCCCAGAGAGGGGAGGAGCTCCTTGTTCTCTCGGCACCCCGAGGCACCCCGAGTCAACCACACAGTGCAGGTCCCTAGGTGCCAGGGTCTGTCCCCTGCAGGCCCCCTAAAGACCGCCATACTCACCTGCTATTTCTTTCTGATGAATTGACCATTACATTTCCAAAGTTCTGAAATGGCCAACAGACCACAGAAAGAATTCTCTTTAGGCTCCTGTTTGAAACCAGCAGCTACAGCGATCTGCTGGCCTTGCTTCAGGGCCATTTGTGTGAAGTTCTGTGAAAAGAACTTATATGCACAACAACCCTGTGAAATAGGAAGAGTGTTATTCTTTTTATATTTATTTATTTATTTATTTAGAGACAGGGTCTCACTGTGTAGTTCTGGCTGGCCTTGAACTCACTTTGTAGCCCAGGCTGACCTCAAACTCATGTATCCTCCTGCCTCAGCCTCCCTTGAAAGTGTTATTCTTACATAAGTGAAGAAACTTAACATTAGAGATATTAATTGACTAAATATCTAGAGCAAATGATTCTCGGGCTTTTTTTTTTTTTTAAGTTCTTTCCATGTAATTTACATTGGCCTTGAATTCACTATGTAGCCCAGGTTGGCCTCAAACTCCCAGCAGTCCTCCTGCCTCAGCCTCCTCAGTGCTGGGCTTGCAGGTGAGCATCACCATACCCAGCTAGAGCCTTTGATCTTAACCTTAAGCTATCTTGTCTATAAATTTACTTCTAGAAAGCCACCCTTGCAGCTGGGGATTTAGCTCAGTGGCTTAAGTCCCTGCCTGGCAAGCGCAAGGTTGTGAGTTTGATCCCTGATACCAAAAAAAAAAACAAAAAAAAAAAAGAAAGCCACCCTTGCCAATCTTGCCAGACTAGAACAAAGATTAATTAAGGGAAATGCTTAGAGTAGCATTTTTATAATTTAAAAAATGTACAACAAGTTGTATATCCTACAGAAGCATGGTTAAATAAATCATCCATGCAGTGAAATCAATGTTGTCAAAGAAAAATTTAATAATGTAGGGAAATGCTCCTAATATGTCATTAAGTGATTCACATTACAAATTCTACACACAAAATGACCTCAAGTAAAATCATCCCCTCCAAATTTTCTTTAATGAGCGTATTTATAGTATGTAATTTTTTCCTTTTGAGACAGGGTCTCACTATGTAGTCCAGGCTGACCTTGAACCCATAATGATCCTCCTGCCTCAAGAATCACAGGCATGCATCACCAAGTCCAGCTATTATTTAAACATTAAAAAATATATCCAGGCCAAGGAGATACCTTAGCAGCATAGCTCCTGCCTGGCAAATGTGAGGTCCTGAGTTTGATTCCCAGTTCAAAATATATATTCTTTAGGCTCCTGTCTATCTATATGTGGGGAGAAAGACAGAGAGAGAGAGAGGGAGAGCGAGAGACCAACTCCTGGGTTGTGTTCCTGGTCTATATGCTTTTCACATGCTTTCTTTCAAAGTCCTAGCCAACACCCCGTTTCTCTGTAGGCTAATCTTTCGGCAAACACTGTCACCTCATAGAAATAACATGACAGTCCTCCCAACCAGGCTAATACTTATTAACAGGCTCTACCACACGCCAGACACTTTAAAAGTATCATCTCACTTCATCCTCGAGATACAATGTGTGGTAGGAATTTAACACATCCATTATGTAGATTGGAAAGCTGAGGTTTGGGGACTGGGGATACAGCTTAGGGCTTGTCTGCCAAGGGGGAGGCCCTGGCTTCAACACCAGCACTGCAGAGGGAAAAAGAAAACAGAGGTTAAATGTGTCTTGAGCAAAGTTATGATTCAATTAAACGGAAGAGAGCCTAAAGAAGACTCCAGTTTTCCTGGTTCCCAGGCCATTTTTCTTTCCTTTTTTTTCCTTTCTTTTCTTTTTTTAACGATAGCATTTCCCAAAATGAGACCCAAGGACCAAAACGTCCTGAAGGACCTCCTGCGTGAACGTGTGCAGTCACACTCTCCTCGTTTGCTTTGACCAAAGCCACAGATCACAGCACAGAAGCCTGCAGAGTCCAGCGGCTCCGGCTAAGTTGGAGGCAGGCGGGTTTGCTGACGTGGAAACCAGGACCGCTCTGCCCACTCAGCTCGCTTCAGGAAACAGTGGTGTTTTCCCTAAAATGTTTTACTTGTGTTAATGTGCAATGGGCTTTTTAAGAAATAAGCAAATAAATATTCTTAAGTGTTTTCACTTTCAATTTTGAATGCGGGAAAGACTAGAGGTAAACCAGAAGCTCTTTGGAGCTCTCAGAAATCACTGAGAGAGTAAAGCAGTCCTGAGACGCAACAGATGGAGCACACCCTCTCCCGCCTGCCCTCCAGTACCTCTGATGCAGGTAACATCAGAGACCCTTCCTGACACCAAGGAGAGTCGAGGCTTGCCCGGAAGCACCTTAGCTTTTCACAAGAAGCTGTAATAAAGTGCTTGTGGGGATTTAGGCAGCAGTAAGACCTTGTTAGCTGGAAAGACAGTAAGGTAGCAAAAGTTGACATGGCCCTCAAAGATGCTAACATTTTTTTTTACCAGTACTGGGTATTGAACCCAGGATCTTCACATGCAGCCACATACCCAGCCCTTTTTAAATTTTGAGACAAAGTCTTGCAAAATTTCCCAAACTGGTCTCAAATTTGCCTGCCTTATCCCTCAGAGTGCTAGGATTACAGATGCAGACCACCATACCAGTTGAAGGCAGAATGTAATGACTGGTGGTTAGAGTAGTAACCAGCAAATTGAGAGTAGTGGCACATGCCTATCATCCCAGCACTTGGAAGGCTGAGGCAGGAGGATCACCATGAATTCAAGGCCATTGGGGCTACAAAGTGAGCTCAAGGCCAGCCTGAACTGCATAGTGAGACCCTGTCTCAAAAAAGACCCCCCTCAAAAAAAGAGAGAGAGAGAGAGAAAGAAAGAGGAAAAGAAAGAAAGGAAAGAAAGAAAGAGAAAAGGTGCCCATGTGGGTGGCTTAGTAGAGGGTATGAGGAAGAGGGGCAGAGAGTAGCACTGGAGTTTGAAGCCTGAATCCACAGCTAAACTGCATGGACTGTTTGGTGTGCAGTGTGGAGACTTAAACTCTTTTGATCAGAGAAATGACAAAATGAAGTGAAAATTATAAAATGCTTATGAAAACTTTGCAAATCAGATGAGAGATTTGGCAGTGGTATATATTAGATGGGGTGAAGGGGTTAGGACCATCTTCCAGGGCTGAAATGAGGAGCTGCGAGGGTGGAGCTGTGGAGGGAAGGGCTCTCCGGGGCTGTCGGGCTGGGCTCTCGGGTGCCAGGACACTGCAGTCTCCCGGTTCAGGGCTGGCCCCACCGTGCAGGCCTGGAGCCCGCACGTGTTGGCAGGCTCCGTTCAGCCCCCAGTCTCTGGGATGCTTACCAGTGTAGTATTTAAACTGCAGTTTCAGTGTCCATGGGAGGACTGCACTTGGCAGCGATGGCATGTTCATGTGACATGTGGAGGGTCCCCCTCCCAAAGTCAGGGAACCAAGAAAGCCAAATCCATAATCATGGTGCTGCGGGGCATGGTAGTGCCTATTTATAATCCCAGCAATGGGGAGGCTGAGGCAGGAGGATCACTTCAAATTCCAGGCCAGCCTGGGCCACATAGCAAAACCCTATCTCAAAAAACAAAAACAAAAACAAAAAAACCACAAACAGACAGGGATTTAGCTCAGTGGCATAAGCGCCTGCCTAGCAAGCGCAAGGTCGAGAGTTCAATCCCTGGTACAAAACAAAACAAAACAAAAAAACCACAAACAAAAATCCAAACCCAGAACAAAACAAACAATATTGCTTGGCAGGTGCCAGTTTGCACCAGGTCATCGGAGGACGTTAGCACAGCAAGTTTTGGAGACAGGCTTCCTGGGCTCGAGCTCACCAGCTTTGTGGCATTGTGAGAGTTACCTGACCTCTCAATACCTCACTCAGTTTCCCCACTGGTAATGTGAAGACAGTAACACTGTTGAATCTTACAAGTTTACTAATCAAATTAAATGATTTACTGAATGCAAAGTGCTCAGAAATATCTGGTACCTAATAAAATGTCAGAGCTCCTGTTTTTTTTGTTTTTTTTTTTTTTTGGTACCGGAGATCGAACTCACAACCTCTCGCTTGCCAGGCAGGCGCTTAAGCCACTGAGCTAAATCCCCGGCCCCAGAGAGGAATTTCAGCTAAGGCCTGTCTCTGCCCCAATGGGAGCCCCCCCCCCTCCAGCGACCTAACTCCTACCTTTAATTCAGTGTTCCTGATTACTAATTCAGAGACTCTCTCAAACACGTCAGGGCTGGAGGACAGCCAGGTGCCTAGAGTAAGGTGTTGACCTGGCTGAGTCTCTGGTCCCCGACTGTATGGCTCCCGCTTGACTCCACTGTAGCCATCTTGAGCTGTGCAGCCCCGGTTGCCCCTAAGTAACGCCGGCCTCCTTTTCCTGCATAGTTTCCCAGTGAACTATAAATAGACAAGACCATGAGAGTGGTATGTGGAGCTTTAGTACTGGACCCTGGCTCCAGCAGTGCCAAACTTTCTGATAACTGGTTTCAGATAAACCAGGTTCCTTCCAGCTAGGATGAAACCAGTCTTGTCCTAACCCGTCTGTACAACCCCTTTTCTGACCCTAATTGCAAGGATTCAGTTGGGGTTGCTGCACTGGCCCACGCTTCAGTGAGGAAGCCTCTCAGTGAGCCGCACTTGTGCAATCCCAGCGCTGTCTGCCTTTCTCTCTTCAGTCTCACGGCACCCGAGGGCCTGTCCTCAGACACTAGGACTGCACTGTTCCAGACCACAGATATTTCATCAAACACTAGCCTCCATGCTGCAGTGAAAGTGTAATACAGATGTAATTAACATCTGCAATTTTTTTTTTTCAGTTCAGGAAATCAAACCAAAGGACACCATGTCATTCAGCTACATCCCCATCCCTTTTTGGGACAGACACTCGTTACATGGCTCTGACTGGCCTCCAATTTGTAATCCTCCTGCCTCAGCCTCCCCAGTAGCTGGGGTTAGAGGATGAGCACCATGACTGCCTTACAGTCAGGTGACTTTAAGCAGGTTACCTTTTCACGTGTGGGAGGTATTGCAGATTGAAAGCAGGGCCGTCAGGCTGAGCTAAGCTACATCTCCCCCACCTCACCTGCTTTTAGGCAGGATCTCGGTAAGTCACTAAATTGCTGGGTTGTGGCCCAGATTTTGCTCCTCTGTGTCAGCCTCCCAGAGAACCATAGATTACTTTTTTTATGGGGGGTGGGTAGTGGTTTTTTGTTGTTGTTTTTACTACACTAGGAATTGAATCTAAGACCTTTGTGCTGAGCTATACCCCCAGGTAGGATGAAATTACTTTTGTGGCTTTAAAATTTATTTCTTTAAATAAAGGGGGGTCTCACTTTGTAGTGCAGACAGGCCTTGAAGTCAGGGTGATCTTCCTGCCTCACACTCCCAAGTGCTGGGATTACAGGCATGTTCCACCATGACTGGTTTTAAAAAATTTAAATTTTATTTATTTATTGTAGTACTGGAGATTGAGTCTAAGACCTTCACATTGAGCTATATCTCCAGCCCTTTTATTTTTTGAGACAGGTTCTTCATGAATTGCTAAACTGCCCAGATCCTGCCTTACCCTCCTAGAGTGCTTGGAGTACAGGTATCTACCACCATATCCAGCTTTATTTTATTTATTTATTTTTTTTGACACAGGGTCTCACTAAATTGCCCAGGCTGGAATGAACTTGTGATCCTCCTGCCTCAGCCTACTAAGTGTTAGGATTACAGGTATGTGACACACCTGCAGATTTGAGATTTTTACAGAGCATGTTTTTTATCTTTGAGCCCCCTCACTTTATTTTCAAATTCATGCAAAACTGTTATAAAAAAAATACTCAGATTTCTTTGGACTTTGGAAACAGAAGAACTAGCTCACTGCTCATGTTCCATCAGGAGCCAAGTTAAGAACCCCAGGCCCTAGGAGCCATTTTATTTTCTCAGGTAGTTGGAAATCTGAACATTTCTCAACCTCCCGTTCTTCGATCTCTATTTAAACCATGGATATTTTTTCCTCACAAATTTTGGCCACATTAAATGAAAGCTTTCCTAGGTAATCTGCTCATTCTCAACTGTGGCTTCACACCCTGCACTTTCCCTTTATCTTTACCATTTCTTCCAAAATTCTGTCCTGAATGGACTTCTACAAAGCCTGAGCCAAACCTGCCTTCCCTAGCAATGCTCTGCTTTAAATTCCCGATTCACTACTTCTGGTTGGCAACATAGTTATCTGCAGTATATATCACGTAAACACACACACACACACACACACACACACACACACACACAATTTTGCTTTTCTTACTCTGGGGTTCCAACCCAGCAGGACCTTGCACATGCTGGCAAGCACTCTACCTGAGCTACATCTCCAGTATTCTGTGTGGTATGTGTGTGTGTTTGAACCCAGGGCCTTCACACTGAGCCACATCCCCAGCCCCTAACCCTTCTTTAAAACGTTATTTTGTATTTTGAGACAGGGTCTTGCAAAGTCACCAAGTTGCCCAGGATGGGCTCAAACTTCCACTCCTCTCTCCTCAGCCTCCCAGAGTGCTGGGATTAAAAGAGTACATTACCATACCCAGCCCATACCATACAAAGCCCAGGTACTTTTTATTTCTTTGAGACAGTGTCTTGCTAAGCTGCCCAGACTGGCCCTAAGCTTGCAGCGCTCCTGCCTCAGCCTCCCCAGTAGCTGCAGTTAGAGGCATGTGCCTGTTGTAGTCAGGGTTTGCAAGGGAATAAATTTAATACAGGACATGTAATTTATGGGATTATTGTATAATATTCACCCAAAGAGTCAAATGCAAAGAGCGGAGATCTGTCCACACACCAGCGACCCAAAGAATCCAGCTGAGGGCCTGAATGTCCCACAGCAATGTCCAGCTGGAGACCCAGAGCCCACGGCAATGACTCATGCAAGTCTCTATCAAGGATTTGCACTGGGAAGGCCCAAAGGTCACTGGTGGAAGCTGGAAAGTCTGCGCCAGTGGGATGAAGGTCTGTGCCAGCAGGCTGAGGGATCTGCACTGGAGCCAGGAAGTGAAGCCCTAAGTAAGGACCAGAGCTCCCCAAAGAGAACCACAGCCTCCTCAGTGACAGACAGAACCTGAGCGCCTCCAACAGTAACAACTGAGTTCCCATCTCGAAAACCAGCGTGACAAGTTTCTCCAGGAGAATCAACAGCCATCATCTTCTCTTCGAGTTCTCTTTCTACGTTGTTGGCAGCAGCCTCAGGTGGACCTTCCGCACCAGTACCATGCTGATTCAGTTCAGCTGGGTGTTACAAGTTGACCATTGATTAATCCACCACAGTGCCACTGTGCCAGGCTTGTTACTGTAGACTGTTTTTGTGTGCCTACTATTGTCTACAAGTTGGAAATATTAAGGACAAGCTCCACTTTTAAAAAAATTGTTCTATTTCAATTACCATAACCCAGTATGGTTGAGGATGAGCACCTAATTAAATGAGGTGATGAGTATCATCATAAATGTCAATTAGAACTATTTTGAAATTTTTAAAGTTCATTTCTAGATGATACTAACACCCAAGGGAAAAATCTACCTTTTTATAGTAGAGATCTCACTAATGGTCATCTGTCAGCTACCACCTTAACCAAGCAATCAAATTTAGCCAAAATGATAAAATACTCTAGTTGGATATGGTGGTGCCTGCCTGTGATCCCAGCACTCAGGAGGCTGAGGCAGGAGGATCACTGAGAGTTTGAGACCAGCCTGGGCTACACAGCGAGTTCAAGTGAAGTACACAGTGAGACTGTCTCAAAAAACAAACAACAAAAAAAGAGACGGCAGAGAAACATCTTGACCTGCTGAGGTTCCGGTTTGTACCTTGTGAAGTATATGTCATCTGTTATGTATTTTTGCAAAAATGTTTTGCCTGAATCCAGTCAAGGCTGTAGATCTAACTACCATTTGCAAGACACACAGGTTTACAGCACTGTCCAGTAGAAATTTCTGCAATATCCATGTTCTGTGCATGCACGGTCCGAACAGTAAACACCAAGCTACTGGCAACACAATTTTCAATCACTGCCTTATATTTGAATTAAATAGCTACACGTAGCTAGTGGATACTGTATTAGGAGAGGAAGACATCAGGTACCACAGGGAGATCATGAGACATTCTGACAAGTATGGCCTGATTTTTTTATAAAGTCAATTTATTTTTTCCCCCGAAGTACTGGGGATTAAACCCAGGGTCTCCACACTTAACTACATTTCTAGCCCTTTTTCACAAAGTCACAAAGTTCCTCGGGTGGGATTTGAACCTGAGATCCTCTAGCCTCAGCCTCCAGAGTGCTGGGATTACAGGCATGTGCCACCATGCCCATCTATTATTTGTTATTTCTGGATTTTTCCATTATCTAGTTGATATTTGTCCATTTCAATTGTTTGAGGCAGTTTCACTATGTAGCCCAGGCTGGCCTTGAACTTATGGTGAGCCTCCTGCCTCAGTCCCGAGCACTGGGGACATGCAGCATGTCTGGCTATGTATCCATTTTGTGTGGGACATTTGCTTATAGCAAAATGGCACTAAGTACCATTTATGGAAAGTCTAAGAATCTAATTCTTCCCATACCAACCTGGAGCACCATTTGACTTTAGCAGCACGCCTGAGCTCATCTCCGAGAAGTGGCTGAGTGGAACAGGTTCTAAGCCAAGGCAGGGCCTTCTGCTTCTGTTCTCACTCCCTGCTTTCGTTATCTGCTAGGCCCCTGCCTTGTTCTCAGCTAAGGTGCCTGTGAACTTGTTTCCTTGGGTCTCCTCCCACCCTCTGCTTTGAAGAGACACGAAGTCCTCACACCACGTCAGAGGGAACCAGGAGCCCAGGCAGCTGCGTCCCTGCCTAGCACTGTGATGAATGGCTGCCGCTCTGCTGTGACTGCTGACAGCCCACTGAGCAGCGCTACTCTGGACACCATGGTTCTTCGAGCACAAGCCCGGGTTCCATTCTCTTCTGCTCTCCCAGAATGAAGCCTTCAGGACCAGAGGAGGGCAGCAGGCTGGTGCTTCGGCCCCTCACCTTTTGGGTGAGCACTACAGAGCTGTCTCTATTCACAACCACTTAGTTCTTCTCTTTACCCACAGACTTCAGTGTTCTTTCTCCATCCTTGCCTGTGGAAAATGACCAAAATCCTACGACAAAACAACAAAACTTTATTCAGGAGATAATCAAACACAGGGCTGACACTGACAAACAGCTATTACAAATTTGCTAAGTTTTCCAGAACAGACCCCGTCACAGTAAACGAGAAACTAGGAGGGTGTATGCACAACTGCAGTGTTTTGAGCACGTGACCCCGACTCTCCTCCAAGTGAAGGCAGCCCCCGGTGGAAGCAGCCCTGTGGGCAGGGGCAGTGTGGAAGCCTCGCTCAGCTGTCGGACCTGCTGAACTCCTGCAGGGCCCAGCGCTTGTTCTCCGTGGCCTGCTTGAGCCGGGTGTACTCCTTTACCAGCCTGTCAAAGTCCTCCCCGAGCACCTCGTAGGTGCTCAGTGCCTGTCGTGACTTCTGCATGTCCTGTTCCTGTAGGCGGACACTTGCCTCCAAGCGGTCCCTAAGGGCCAGGCAAAGAAGGGTCAGTGTGAGGATGCACAGGGCTGGTGGTGTGGGAGTCGGCCAGGTGGGGGCCTCACCTAATGACACGGTGAACTTCCACCTTCTCAGCGGTGTAAGTGTCAGACACGATCTTCAGCTCCTCCATCCTGACAGAAGAAAGTAAGTCCCATGATGACAGCCGAGAGCAGCAGGGCTAGGCGCAGGCGTGGTACCTGGCCACGGTTAAGATGGGGCTAAGCTGACTGGAGTAAGGTCACCCTCAATCCATGCACAAAGATCTCACCTAACACGTCAATTTCAGGCAGCTGTAAAGTGAAACAGCCAAAAGCCTTGGGCTGATTCAAGGCTAATGCTGCCGTGTGACCCTTCCTGGATGCCTGCAGGTGCTAGGCACGGGAGAGAGGAGGAGATGAGGGCAGGGAACAGAGAAGTGGTGCGTGGGCCTCACCGCAGCTTAAGGATCATGGCACTGCACTTGACTTCCAGGTACTGGGCGTTGATGTGGTCCAGTTTGGACTGGGCCTGCAGCCGGTGCTCCTGAAGGAGCCTCTGCAGCAAGGTGAGGCAGCGGAGAAGCACCTGAGGCCCAGGAGGAGGAGGAAGAGGCCATGAGCAAAGCCAGCAGAAGCCAGGCAAACCAGAAGCCCTGTCTCCCCAGGAGGGTGAGGGAGAGCCGCAGAAGCCCTGTCTCCCCAGGGGGCGAGGGAGGGCCGCAGCATACCTGGGAGTAAGTGGCGCTCTTCTTCTCCAGGAGCACCAGCTGCTCCTTGTGCTGGCTCTGTGCATCCTGGCACTGCTGCTTCTCAGCCGCCATGACCTCTGCCAGCTTCCACACCTTTGCAGCCTTCAGGGTTTCACTGTCAGCATCTGGGCACGGAGACGGAGGACTGCCTGGGATGTTCTCAGCACTACTGTCCTTCGCAGGCCTGGGTGCACGGCCCTGGCCACCCATCTAGCCCTCTACATTCTGCCTTCTCCCAGTTCCTTCCGCTGTCCAACTCTCACTGTTAGGTCCCTTCAGGCTGACCTGTGAGTCCTGCCATGGCCCTGAATTCGTAAAGGTTAGGGGAGCATGCAGGGATACGAACTCTCTCTGCTCTGCCATCTGATCCTCCAGAGTCAGAACCTGTTCTTCTCTCTCACTTGGCCCCTGGCACCTTGCTGAATAAAAGGAGTCCTGATGCCAGTCTTGCACCTGGCCAGCCAGCTCAAGTTACCCACATAATTCCTGCTATCCTGTCACTCATCCCTGAGACACCCCCCTTCTTCACAAGATAATAAATTCTGAGAGAGGCCTAGGATCAAGTTCTTTGTCCACATGTCCTCATGGGGATTGGATTTAGGACCCCTTGGCTGCTCTTAACTTGGAGTTAAGGAGTCCTTACAAGATGTTTGTTTTTCCTCCCTCAGCAAGGAAACAAATCTGCATCCTTCAAACCCATTACTCTCAAAGAGCACTCAGGACCCTACAGGCCAGCCGTGAGCAGAACAGAGCCAGCCTGCACCTGAACTGGGGTCATGGTAGCAAAGCAGAGCAAAGCACTTCCTCTTGAGCTCTTCTTCCACTTCCAGCTGGAGCCGAGCTCGCATCCACACAAAATCCTACAGCCAAAGAGGCAAAAAGAGAGGTGTAAATAGACTGCTGAAACCAGGAGACCTCACTTTGAATACATAATGATACAACCACAGTAATAACCAAAGAAAATGCATCAAGAGACAAGAGGGAGACCCAAGGTTAGCCAGCCAGTTAGCCAGGAGGGCCGGCTCGGGGGAGGCTGCTTGCTGAGCACATTCAAGGCCTGGGGTTCAATCTCCAGCACTGCAGGAGAAAAAAGGTTTTAAGTAAAATGACTGTCAAGATCTCATGTTGGTGACAATAAGTACTGGAAACACCTTTCCAGAGAGGGGTGTGGCAGTATGTACCAGGGCTTTTGTTTTTGCAGTATTTGGTACCAGGAATCAAACTCAGGACCTTGGTTGCTAGGCAGGTGGTGTGCCACTAAGCAACATCCCTGGCCCAACTTAAAGTCCTTTTTAACTACAAGACAAGGTCTCACTATGTAGCCCAGGCAGGCCAAATTTTCGATCCTCCTGCCTTGCTCCTAGAATGCTTGATTGTAGGCATGTGCCACTACACCTAGCTTGATTTTTATTAGTTTTTGTTTTTATTGTCTTTCTGAGACAGGGTTTCATTTCATGCAGTTCAGGCTGGCCTGAGCCTCCTGAGAGCTGGCATTACAGGTGTGCATCACCATATCCAGCTATGTGTGTTTTTGAGACAGGGCCTTGCTATGCAGTCCAGATTAGCCTGGAACTCACTATGCAGCTCAGACTGGCCTCGATCGAACTCATGGTCGCTGTGCCACAGCTCTTGGGTGCTGGGATTACAGGCATGCCACCACACCTGGTTCAAATGTACCACCTTATTTACAGATTATTTATTGACTTGAAAACAAAAGTCTAAAATATGTAACACAAAAACAAACTCTAGGGCTGGGGATTTAGCTCAGTGGCTTAAGCACCTGCCTAGTAGGCACGAGGTCATGAGTTCGATCCTCAGTACCAAAAAACCCCCAAAAAACAAATTTAATACAAGAATGGAGGCTATAATACCATTTACATCAAGTTGTTTATAATAAACAATATGGTTTCTAGATGTAGTGCTTCAGCTTTTACTTTCTTCCCTATAAAGTTTTTTTTGTATAAATTTTTTATGTGAGTTTGACTACCATGGATATATATAATTTTCACAAAACAGTAAAGTTTAGCAACTTTTTTTTGCACCAGAAATCAAACTCAGGCCCTCGCACTGGCCGGGCAGGCGCTGTGACTGAGCTGCGTCCAGCCCTCACACACTGTCCTTCTTTCCTCCCAGCAGGGGCCCGCTCCCAACCTCCGAGGGTGGCATGAGCTCCAGAAGGTCTGCCTTCCCCAGGCCCAGCAGCACGGGCGCCTCCCTTTCCTGGCCAGGTCCTAAAATTTGTGTCAGTTCAGTCACAAGCAGCCGATGTTCAAGGGTCTCCAGGAACTGAGAGAGAATGAAAAGCAAGAAGTAATAATAAAACTTCCCCTACTCCACCTCTTCCAATCCTAGGAACTGGTTCTCATCCATTTTCAAAGTCCTCACACATGTCATCCTCCTCAGATAACTCAGCTGCAAGTGGCCTCTCCTGTCCATTTTTCTATCTCAAACCCTCACCCGTAACTTCAGTCCATTTCTTTTTTAATAACCCACTACTCGAAGCCCATCTTTCTCTTACACCACACATCCCACAGAGTGGCAGCTGGCCTGTCATTCCTGTAACTGGAAACTGACACCAACCTCATCACTTCAGATTCACCTTTTTGTCCTCAGAAGTTAAATTTGTATCTTGCTTCTTCACATAGTAGTCCACAAGCAGCTCTTGAATGACTCTCTGTAAAACCTCAAACCTCAGCCATGTTGTCTTATGCAGTCGGACTTCCTTCCATGCCTAGGAAACCAAAAACCTGGGCCAGACTCGGTGGTGCACGCCTGTAATCCCAGCACTCTGGAGGCAGAGGCAGGAGGTTTGCTTCGAGTTCAAGGCCAGCCTGGGTTACAAAGTGAGTTCAAGGCAGCCTGAACTGCATTGAGAGACCCTGTCTCAAAAAGAAAAAAACCCCAAAAAACAGAAAACAAAAAACCAAAATCCCTCAGGCAGGAGCCTCTCTCGGGAGGATTTCCCACCCTCCATCCTCCCTTTTCCTGGGGCCCTTACCTCAGCCTGCTCCTTGGCCAGCGAGTGGCTTAAGCCACTCTCGTCCACGTGCTGTGAGAGACTCAGCAGCAGCTGGCTGAAGTGCGGGTTCTGCAGCAGGTCTTCCTCCCTCAGGTTACAAGGAGGAAACTGTTTGCTGCACACTTCAAGGTGTGGGGATGGAAATGCAAAAGAATATGAACGCTCACTTTATATAACCGAGCACAGCTGAGTTTCAGAAAACCTGGCTTTTGGTAGGAAAGGCTTCTAAACCTAATGAGACTTTTAATCCTGGCACTCAAAGGATCATCAGGAGTTCAAGGCCAGCATGCATGACATATAAAGGTCCTATCACAGAACAAAACACAAACTAGAGGTGATACTCGAAATAGTAAGCATTTGTTTTATATGAAAAGATTTTTATTTATTTATTTACTTATTTATTTATTTATTTATTTATTTTGGGGGGTATCAGGGATTGAACTCACAACCTCACATTTGCCAGGCAGGTGCTTATGCCACTGAGCTAAATCTCCAGCCCAAGATTTTTATTTTTTGGAGCAGTTTTTGGTTTTCTTTGGGTCTCACTATAGTTCAGGCTGGCACTGAACTCACTACATAGCACAGGCTGGCCTCTAACTCATGGTGGTCTTCCTGCCTCAGCCTCCTAAGTGCTAGGATTACAGACATGTGCCACTATGGCCTTTTTGGGGGGTAGATGTCGAGACAGTGTCTCAGTATATAGCCCAAGCTGGCCTGGATCTTCCTGCCTCAGCTTCCCAAATGCTGGGATCACAGGTGTGCACCAGCACAGCTGGCTTTTGTCTTTTTAATGTAGGGTCATCTATGAGGTCCAGACAACCTCAAACCCACAAGCCTCCTACCAGTCTCCCAAATGAAGCAGTTTTAGGTATGTACCACCTTCCCTGGCTATAAGTATGTCAATTAAAGGGAAATGGGATTTAATAAAACTAACTTCTTAGAAAAAGGAAATACAGGGGCTAGAGATGTATCTCAATGGTTAAGCATGTGTTTGTCATGAACAAGGTTGGGTTTGATCCTCTGCACTGCCAAAAAAAAAAAAAAAAGAAGAAGGAAAGAAAGAAAGAAAATAGAAGTGCAGTTGGTAAACATGAGACAGAAAGAAAAATAAGAAATCCTTTAGCAGGGATCATCATAGTAACCAAATGCCTCATTTGTGCAGAATTACTAGAGTTTTGTTTAGTTTTTTGAAACAGGGTCTTGCTATGCAGTTCAGGCTGGCCTGGACTATGTAGCCCAGGCTGATCTCAAACTTGCAGTGATACACCTGCCTTAGCCTCTCAGGTGCTGGGATTACAGGTGTGCACCATCACACCTAGCACTAAGGGGTTTGGGGGGGGGGGTGTCTGGCAAGCACAAGGACCCAAGTTCAATTCTTGGTACCAAGAAAGGCCAGGGGGTGGGGAGCACACAGACACATGTAAAATTCCAACACTAGATTTGATCTCTAGTAGCATAAGCAAGACTAAGAAAAGGTATACCCTTAGAGTAAGTAAAAACTAACCAAATTCTGATTACTGTAAGCATAGCTGACTAACCCATGTGGATACAGACCAGTACAAGGATGAGGAAAAGTGCAAGAAATTAGGTTGTCTGGTTACTCCATATGTGTAAGGGGCTTTCTTTCCACTTCTTCCTCTCTGCTGGATCTTTTACTTCTACTTACCAAAAACTCAAATTTTCATTCTTTAGAGCTTTATACTCATAGTCCTTTAAGAGAATAAGGACTCTCCCTCTCCCCATGCTAAAGTACTGAAGAAGTCAATATACAAATAGTAAAAATATAGAAAATGTAAGTTTCTGGCCAGGCATGGTGGTGCATGCCTGTAATCCCAGCACTCAGGAGTCTGAGGTAGGAGAATCACTGTGAGTTCCAGGCTAGCATGAGCTCTCAAGGAAAAAAAAAAAGAAAGTAAGTAAGTAAGTTAGTCTCTGGAGAATTTAAGACAGAAAAACAATCTGAGAACCGTGACTGGTGGCATACTCCTGTAATCCCAGCACTCAGGAGGCTGAGGCAGATGGATCATTGCAAGTTTGAGACCAGCCTGGGCTACAAAGTGAGCCCAAGGCCTGAACTGCATTGTGAGATCCTGTCTCAAAGACAAAAAAAAAAAAAAAAAAGAAACAATCTGAGATATCAAAATTGAGTGATACTAAATCCCAGAGTGCTGGAATTATAGGTTTGAACAACCATACCCAACCCACCTAAGGCCGCTCTGGATAGAGTCATCAAAAATTTTGCAAATATCTACCCTTACCTTGTTGAACTATTTCCATTCCTTCCCCAGGTAAGCAGAAATCTCCGGATGCCATTTTACTTTCTTATGTTAGGATTCTTATCTATGCTGAAACAAATGAAAGAAAATAAAAAGATGAAGAAACAGCTCCTGCTCCATTTGTAATAGCTAAATCTTGGAAACAGCCCAAATGCCCATCAACTGACGAAACACATTGTGTGTGTGTGTGTGTGTGTGTGTGTGTGTGTGTGTCTGTGTGTATGTGTGTTTGGCCAGGCATGGTGGCACATGCCTGTAATCTCAGCACTCAGGAAGTTAAGGCAGGAGGACTGCCACAAGTTCAAGGCCAGTCTAGGCTACATATTGAGTTCAGGGATAATCTGAACTATACAGCAAGACTTTGTCTCAAAAAAAAAAAGTTTTTATGATGAAGTACTACTCTGCCATAAAGAAGGATAAACTTGAGACATTTCTATCTAAATGAATACACCTTTAGACCATATGCCTAAGTGAAATAAATCAGACACACATGTTTACTGCATTGTTTATATGGTATGAGAAATTGAAAGTATAAATAAGGACCAAAATGTGTAACAGTGGGGGAAAGGAAAGAAGAGAAAAGAAAAAAACAAGGCAAAAATGGACACAAACCTTTTATAAATGAGGGATTGAAGTGGGGTTGAAGGGAGAAGAACAAAATGGGGAAAAAAAAGCAAGATATATCATGTACAGATACAAATTCTCTATAATGAATGCTATCATTACGTATATTTAAAAGGTACCAGAAAGTTTTTTAAAAATGCAAAAAATAGACTGGCAAGTATAAGGTGGTGAGTTCGATTCCTGATACCAAAAAAAAAAAGCAAAAAGTCTGTTACCCACAGGCTTAGGAGGAACTGCAGGGAGGCGTTCTACAGCGGGGGGCTAAGTCACACCCTGGGTGCCAAGCTCTCACACAGGCTTCATGGACAGACTTACCAATACCAAAATACTTTGCACTCCAAGCACAGAAATACCTCCTTGTTCTGAGCTGTCCCGAAAGGAGCCTCTTTCTGAAAGGAAAAGTTTCCCATTCAGTAAAGTCTACTCAGGAGGGTTCCCCACCAGTACCACCATAAAGCTGAATTTAAAACTGAGCTGTCTGGCCCGGGGGTTTAGCTCAGCAGGCATAAGTGCCTGCTTGGCAAACGCAAGGTCATGAATTCAATCCCTGGCACCAAAAAATAAAAATAAAAAATAAAACTGAGCTGTCTGCCAGTTGTAGATGAACTAAGGAAACATGGTGGGGGAGGGGGATCAGTCAGCTTTTGTCCCCCCAAATAATTCAGCTATCAAATTCCATAGTAGTTTCTTTGTGCTTCTTTAACTTGTCTTTCACTGAAAATTAGTTGGTAGTTTTCAATCATTAATTCTAGAATCATCCCTCAGGTGTGACAAAACATTCCACACTTGAACTAGTCTTCACATAACAGCGTCCGTAAGGAGCACCTGGAGGAACAGGACAGACATACTGACAGAGAGGTCAGTGCCAACACAGTAGGGCGAAGGCGTAGCTAATATACCTGCGACAAATGTGAATGATTGCCAGAACATGCAAAACCAGGTAAAGAA
The DNA here is from genome assembly GCA_004027295.1 of Dolichotis patagonum. Lineage (NCBI taxonomy): Eukaryota > Metazoa > Chordata > Mammalia > Rodentia > Caviidae > Dolichotis > Dolichotis patagonum. The sequence goes on along the minus strand of PVJX010026108.1, from coordinate 8,548 downwards.
TGGCATCAATCCTGGGGGCGATAAAGATGGCGCGGGGTGGGCTCAAGAGGCAAAATCTTCCCCTTGACATTATTTTCCACGTTTCTGCTCCACCCTCTTTCCCTCTCTAAGGTATCCAACTCCAAAGGGGCAGCAGGGCCTCCCAAAGCAGGACAGACCTGGAAGGTTATTATGATTTAACACTTCACTTCGTGTTCACAGAGCATTTGGTTTATTCGCTCCTTTTACGAGGGACATCAAAGTAACTACTCATGTGTTTTGTAACATGGTCTGGGGGGACACAGCTGAGGAGGCAGAAAGCTCTGCCCGTTGCTTCGGTGTGAATGGAAGAGAAAATCCCTTTTTAGGTGCCAGACTTTTTTTTCAACCTGCAAAACTGAGATAAAGATTCCTGCCTTGCGTGAGACAACCGACTTGTTAACAAAAGCCACTATTTAGTTAAACTCACTGTTTTAACAATTGTTATTTTTTAATCTAGGCCTGAATACCAAGTTTTGCAGACAAATTTCGCATGCAGAAATAAGGACCAACCCAAATTTCCACGAGTCAGCTGTGCCGTCCTTAGGGGCCTGCCCATTTAGGGTTTTGTTTTGTTTTGTATTTTTAATGGGCGCTTTTCTTTCTTTCCCCTTTTAAAACGTTACAGGGCGCGAATGGTGGCGGCGATCAGGCTGCATTCTCCACCCTCTGCACTTAGACGTGTTAAAACGCTGCTGCAGGGACCCGAGCGAGCATTTAAACGTTCTGACTCAGGCGTCTTTTAAATCCTTAGAGCTGTCTTTACACGCTGCACTGAACGTTAAATTGATTTTACAGGTATTTTCACAAGATGTGACCCTTACAGGGCCCGAGATGAATCAAAATGCAGAGCGGGCTCGCCGGCGCCGACTTCCCTGTCGTCTGGGCGGCCAAGGATTCCCAAGGGCGAGGGCGGCCTCGGCGGACGGCGGACGGCGGACGGCGGACTCCGCCGCCTCGGCCGGACCGAGCCTCCACCCGCGGCGCAGCCCACAGTCCCTCGCCACAAACCTTCGCACCCCGGGGCGGCGCTGAGAGAACCGCAGCCTCCACACCCCGCCGGCGTCCCGGCTCCGGAACCTCTGACTCGCGCCCCGCGCAGGCCCTGGGGGAACCTAGCCCAAGAGGACCGCGCGGGAAAGCTGCGGCGGGGCAGGGGCCGAAAGCTCACGAGGCGACGTGGGAGGAGAAAGGGGCGGGGCTTTTAGGCCCCGCCCCCAGGCCCTCGCCCCTTGTCCGCCTGGCTCGCGCTGGGGCCTTAACGGCAGGGAAAGTTTGAGCTGGCTGCAAAGCGGTGCGCTCGAGTCCCCTGTGCGCCTGCTTGGTTCCTCTCCCCCACCCCACACTCCCGGTTCAGGGCAAACGTTGAGAAGGGGTAATAATCGCGCACATTTGAGGGCCTGCAGTGAGTCAGTCGCTGTGCCAAGCGTTTTGCTTCCCTAGTCTTGCCTCATTTAGTCCTTACAGCATCCGGAGGGGAAGTCGCTTTCATTACCTCTGCTTTCCCCCTTTACCTCTCTCCTTAATCTCTTTGGTGCTGGGAATTAAACCCAGTGCATTTGCGCTGAGCTACATCCCCGGGCTCTTTTGTTTTTTAAAATGAAATCTTGCTAAATCGCTGGGCATGGTGGCGCACGTCTGTAATCCCGGCACTTGGGAAGCTGAGGCAGGAGGATCCTTGCGAGTTCGAGGCCAACCTGGGCTACAAAGTGTGTTCAAGACCAGCCTGAACTGCACAATGAAACTCTTGCCTCAAAAAGACGAGAGGAAATAAAAAGAAAGAAAGAAAGAAAAGAAAGAAAATCTTGCTAAGTCACCCCTGGACTGCTTCAGCCTCTAAGAGTGCTGGCATTACAAATGTGTGCCATCATGCCTGGCACCTGTGTCTTAATCTTAAACCCAGTGTGCTCCCAATCTGTTAAATTGATTGGAATCTACTCAGAAAGTGAATTCATTTTTAAAATACCATATTTGGACAGGCACTGCAGCGCACCTGTAATCCCAGCTGCTTGGTAGGCTGAAACAGGAGGCTTATGAGTCCAAGACCAGTCCAAGAAAGATGGTGAGAGGTCATCTCAAAAATAAAAATGTTTGGCTGGGAATGGTGATGCACACTTATAATCCCAGCACTTGGGAGGCTGAGGCAGGAGGATCACCCTTAGTTCAAGGCCAGCCTGGGCTACGTGATAAGTTCAAGTCCAGCCTGAACTGCATAGGAAGACTTTGTCTGGGAGTGGAAAAAAACAAGAAACAAAGAAATAAAATGGTGCTAAGTAAACTGCACCTAGGCTATCAAATCTCTTGCATCAGGGCAGCTGAGAGCCCAGGATGCTGAGGAGGGACCCTCAGGTTGAGGTGGGCTGGAAGATGGACAGCTTCAGCTTTCCTTTAGCACAGGCTGAGAGTTCTACCAGTGTATATAAGAGAGGTGCTGTGGTTTAGTGCAGAAATTCCATAACCTCAGTCGACTTGTCAGCTGCCAGCTTTCATGTTTAATACTAGAGTGCTGTCATTTTCTAGGGCTTTTAAAAATCATTTATGCTGCTTCAATTCTGTAGCTCGGTGTCATCAAATATCAGCCGTAATGTCCCTAACAAACGGCACTTGGAATAAAATAGCAAGCATGCTTGGTGACTCAGAGCTGATCAGAAACCGACTGAAATTACATCCGGAGAGCTTGTCAAATTCTCAAACGTGGGACTACAAAGCTCTGGCTACACAGCTCTGGAGTGCGCGGGAGGAGGAGGGGGGAAGGTGCAGATGCCTGTCTTCAGCAGCAGGGCGGAGGAGACAGCAGTGGGAGGCCTTGCATGGGACCAGACCTTCTCATGCAATGATCTGTTTTCTGAGCAGCCTTGCGACCTTGGGCTTCAGGTTCCCTTATGTGTCAAAAGGAGGAAACAACATATTTCCAGCGGCTCTAACCTCCTAGGGTTGATGTAATGATCAGATGAGATAATGGCTGAGAAAGTGTGTTGGAAAGACTCTAAAACTGAGGTATTTTAAATTGACACTTATTAAGTGCCTTGGGCAAGGTACAAAGATAAATATGATCCAGTCTCTACCCCAAAGAAGTTCATATTCTAGTTAGAAGATGTACACATGAAAAGCAAAACATGCCAAGCAGCAAATAGGAGTCGAAAGAGCAGTTTAGATAATAAATAGCAGGGAAACTTGAGGCGAGTACAGAATTTTTTTTTTCAGAAGTAGGAAAGACAGTGAAATAAATCTTATTTGCATTGGGCCTAAAAGGAGTGAGCCTGTTTGGATCATTTAGAAGAAACATCCCAGCAAATGGGTGTAGGTAGAATGGGCATTCCAGGCCCAAGAGCAGAAGGGAACAGCTGAAGTTAGGGGGTTTTACAGGCTCGCTCTGCCTAAGACTGGAAAGCTAAGCCTATAGACCACCCTGGCAGCTGAAAATGCAGGGAAGTACTGAAAAAAGAATCTTACAGTTAGACTCCATCTGGTATTCTTGAGCCAGAAAGAAATGCAAGAGAGGTCCTAGAATCCACCCCCCCCAACACACAAGCACACATTTTTCTTTCCCTTTGCCTCTTTTTTCCCCCTTCACCTCTTTCACTGCCAATCTCCCTTCTTTTATCCAGAATTCTATTTTTTTAAAGGCATCATGGCATATGGTATTTATTTACTTATTTTGATACCAGGGATTAAACTCATGACCTCACACTTGCCAGGCAGGCACTTGTACCACTGAGCTAAACCCCCAGCCTGGCATATGATTTTTTTTTTTTTTTTCAGTACTGGAGTGTTGCGAATTGAACTCATAACCTTGAGCTTGCCAGGCAGGCACTTGTGCTGCTGAGCTACATCTGCAGCCCCTGGCATATGCTATTTAAAGTGTACAATTCAGTAAGTTTTTTTTAAAAATGAAAATAAAACCTAACAAAACGAAGCAGAATAAAGCCAATCAAAGCAAAGCAGTGAAAGTGGTACAAAACTTCCAGACAGGATAACAGGAAATAAACAATGGCCACCATAATTAATCTTGCTATCTTCACCATAGTTGTCCATACCATCACAATTCAGTAAAAGTTTTGCTGTTACTATACATTACTATACATGATGAGTGAGCCCATCATCATGATGAAGATAGTGGACATACACGTTGCCCTCTGTAACGTAACACTCTCGCTCCTTCCAAAGCCTCTCTACGTTCTCTTCCTTTGAATTAGCCATGACGTGATTTGCTTCCTGTCACTAGAGATTCTGCGCATTTCTAGAGGCTTCCATAAATGAAACAGTTTAGGTACTCTTTGTCTCGGTTCTTTAGTGTAATTATTTTGAAGCTTATATGTGCGGTTACTCATATCAATAATTCAGGGTTTTTTTTGTTCATTTTTGTTTTTTACTGGGACTTGAACCCAGGACCTCACACTTGCAAGGCAAGGACTGTGCCACTGAGCTATATCCTCAGCTCGACGATTTGGTTTTTAAGTTCATGTTTTTTTGTTGCTGAGGAGTATTACAAAATCTTTAAAAACTTAATTTGTTTGGGTTTATATTCCACTAAGCACTTCCTTTGTTACTCCCAGGTACCCAGCTTAGAGAGTGGGACAGGGAGGCACTTGCCTTTTGGAAGAATGAATTCCTGAACAGGCCTACCCTGCTAGTATCTTCAGTAGTTTGTTTGTTCTGTGAAATTCTAGGCCTTCGAGGCCAGCCTCTCTCAGTGCTGAGCATATCCCCTTCCGGGCGCCCTGTGCAAAATACAGTGGTTCAGAATACAATCACTCCATCGTTAATGGTAAAGCTGAGAACACGCCTAAGTATTCCTGACCTAGACTCCTGCGAGGGTGGAAGGCAGAAATGGAGAAAGATACATGAGCTATGATTCCCGTCTTTCATCTGATGTCTTGAAGATAATGCTTTTGGTCAAGTCTCTAAAAATATTCCTGTATGTTTTTCCCTTGGTGATAAATGTAAATGGGAGTCTGAGAAAAAGTCTACTTAACCTCTCAGACTGATGTAGCCCTTTGCTGCATTGTTTAAAATGACAAAGAATGGAAATTTACAAGAATATTGCAGGTGCTCCTACACTAGCCAGAGAAAAAATAGTGCTCCAGAGAGATTCCATTGAGTATTTAGTATTCTGTTTATGATACTGAAGGGAACTTTTAAGTAGAATATTTTCTCAAGTTAAAATATAGACTTAAATAACTAGTTGTAAAATTAAAACGTTAAAATAGCCTTTGGAGCTTGGACTTGCTTAACAGACCAACTGTTTAGAGAAACTTTAAAAGTAAACCAGAGCACTTTGGAAGTATTTGAATAGATGATGATAGTATGGACTGAAAAACTAGTTTTAGGAATAAAAAATTTTACTTGCATCAAGAGGTTTTAGAATTCTTTTCAAGGGTGTTCACGGGAAAATGAAGGTATTCAGAGTGACAAGATTGATGATTAAGCCAGAAAATTCCATGCCCATTGTAAGTACATGATTTGAAAAGAAAACAAGATAAAGAAAATATGTAATCAACCTATGGCATCAAAATGAAAATTTCAGAACAAACGTTCCTGATGTGCCATTTTTGCGATTGCTTACCACTTTCCATGGGCTTTCAAACCCTGCCTCTCATGGAATGAAGGGTCACCCCTTTGTTCACAGAAACTTTGATACAAACTGAGATGAGTCGGGTCTACTTTGAGACTCCATTGACAACTGGTGTATAAACTAGGCCTGGCAGGAAATGTGGGGCTCAAAGAAAGGCTGAGAAATTGGGCTAAAATGGGACAGACTGAAACAATTTTAAACAAAAGAATATGAAACCATAAATTCTTTTCTTCTTGTTGTTTTTCTTTCCTTTTGTCTTTTTGAGACAGGGTCCTGCTATATTCACAGGGTTTTTTTGTTTTTTTGTTTTTTTTTTTTGGTGCTGGGGATCAAACTCACCACCTTACGTTTGCCAAACAGGCACTTATGCCGCTGAGCTAAACCCTCAGCCCCCAGCATTCATATAGTTCAGGCTGGCCCTGAACTCACTGTGTAGCCTGAGCTAACCTCAAATTCTCAGTGACCCTCCTGTCTCAGTCTCCTGAATGCTGGGATTACAGGTCTGTGCTACCACACTCAGTTAGCAACTGTAAACTGATTCGGAAGAAGACTTGTAACATTTGAAAGCTGGACATGAACCCAGCACGTGCAGTTCCTGTTATAACTGCGTGTGCTGCTGGAACTCGGAAGCGTGTGCTAGGCTGATAAATGGATTTCCTTGGATTTTACACCGATGGTGACACTATTGTATACTGACTTGCATAGGAGAGAGATTTAAAAACAAAAAAATGTGTAAGAGAGCCTGGGGGTTTAGCTCAGCAGCCCAAGTGCCTGCCTGGTAAGCATGAGGTTGTGCATTGAATCCCTGGTACCAAAAAAAAAAAAAAAAAAAAAAAAAGAACTAGTGGAAAAATAGATTGTCCAAAGGGCAGTTAGCATTCCACGCTTGGGAAGAATTTAATTGTGAGGTCTTTTATTTTTATTTTTTGGCTTTTTGAGACAGAGTCTCTTTATGTACAACAAGCTGGCCTGGACCTCATAGTGATCCTCCTGCCTCAGCCTCCAGAGTGCTGGAATTATAGGTGTTTGCCACCATGCTTTGCATTACATTATTCACTTTGAAATGCCTCCTATGATTAAGGTTTTACAGCAGAAAAAGCAAAAATCTTAAGGAAGTTAGCAATTTCATATATTCTCTATATTCTATATACCAAAGGGAAGAAATTTAGCTCAGCTAATTCACAGTATGCAACCATGGTAGTTAAGGAGATTATCACATCTGGGTTTCCCATGACTAGTGTGCTTTATACAAAAAGAATAATTCCATGTGATGAATGTGATCCTCATAAGTACTAATAAATACAAATTAAAACCCTAGGCATAGACCAGATCTGGAACTGATATTTTTCTTGGGAAGCATTTCAAAGCTCACTTATTGGTCCTTTTATTTTATTTTATTTTATTTTATTTTGGTACCGGGGATCGAACTCATGACCTCGCGCTTGCCAGGCAGGCACTTAAGCCACTGAGCTAAATCCCTGGCCCTGGTCCTTTTATTTTTTTTAATTTATTTTTGGAAACAGGTTCTCTCTATGGAACCTAGGCTGGCCCTGAACTTTCCACGCGCCAGGTCTCAGCCACCTGAGTGCTGGGATTATTGTTCTCTTTACATGATTAACAGTGGAAGGCTCTAAGCACGGGGAGCCAAATAGAATCACCCAAATCAGGGGTTATTGACCCGAAAGTCTACTGAAGCCAGGATGGTATGCAGTGCGTGAAGGGCAATCTGTAGGGAGGCGGGGATTGAAACTGCGAAGGTGATGCACAGCTGCGGGGCGCTAGCGCGCAGCTCTGGTGAGAGCTGTGTGGCGCAGGGCACAGACCGAGCTAGGCTACTGCGGGCCTCTGGAGACCCTGGATGAGGAATCCTCCGCCCTTCAAAAAACTTCAGGTATCCACTTTTTCACACAAAATGTTGACTTTTATATTACGTCTCCTGAATTATAAATCTTGGCAACCATTCATTTTGTTTATAGCAGCTTATTATTATTAAAGAGGCAGTTCACATGCATTGCACAAAAACAGAAATGTGGGCCAACCATAAAACATATTGCCACAAATCAAACTGTTACCACCTTAGCGCATATCCTCACAGATCCTGTTCTTACAAGTACATGGACATTTTAAAAACAAAATGTGAGTATCCTACATGGATGGTTTTGGAACCGCTTTGCTAATTATCTCAACCTTTAATTTTGGCGCTAGGGATGGACCCCAGGGCCATGCATGTTAGCAAGTGCTTTACTAATCCTCCATCGCAGTAAATCTTCATCTCATTTAACCCCTGCCCATATTTGAAAATCAAATAGCATATTCACATTTGAATTTTTTGTTTACTCCTGCAACTCTTTGTTTATTTCACTAATGAGTATATTTTCAAGTTCCCTCCATTTACCTATAAAGACCTCAAGATAATTCTTTTTTATAGCTGAGTAATATTCCATTGTATAAAAATACCACATCTTTTTTTTTTTTTAAAGAGAATAAAACAAAAGGGGGCAGTACAGAGCAGATCAGAACAGGACAATATAGACAACACAGTACTTTACATTAAGTCAACTGGACATCAACAGTAGCTAACACCATATCTCTTACTCTGCTATAGTTGAGCATAGTTTCAATTACAATAATATCAAACATAACACAATAGTATAAAGCCATGCATATAGTGAAAGAATTACAGGGCTTTCTGAACCAAATAACAGAAAATGATCAATGGGTATTATATTATCTCATTTTTGATAAAAAAAAATCTGTTTGAACTATCACACATATTCAAATTCCAATAAGACACAATATGGTAGATAGAACCAACGGTAGTAGAACAAAAAAAGCATGGTAGGACTTCTAAGAAGGATAATATTAAATCAGCAATAGCTGTCATAATGTTTTCTTCAAAACAGCTGTTCATATCATCACGTATGATATAGTCAAACAAAACAGGATAACACCATT
>PVJX010026107.1:0-26217 GCA_004027295.1 Dolichotis patagonum | reverse complement strand
TGAACCAACCAGAAATTAGCCTGCCGCCTTGGTAAGTGACTGTAGTCTGGCAAGCTGTGGTCACCCCAGTGCTGGGAAATAATAAGAATGAGTATTTCCAGAGACACGCACCATGTTGGAACTTAGAGCGCCTCGCCAACCGGCAACTAGCCTGCCCCCCTGGTAAGTGACTGTGGTCTGCAAGCCACGAAAACGCCAGTGCAGCGAAATAAGAAGCAAGAGCATTTCCTGACATCCCCGCCATTTTGAAATTTAGGGCACAAAGCCAACCAGCAACTAGCCTGTGGCCCTGGTAAGTGACTGTGGTCTGGCAAGTCACGGGCACTGCTCAGTGTGGATATAAGAAGCAAGAGCATCTCCTGAGATCCGCATCATGCTGGAACTTAGGCTGCAGTGCCAACCAGCAAGTAGCCTGCCACCAGGGTGAGAGACTGGGGTCTGGAGTGCTGCGGACACACCAGGGGGGCAATATAAGAAGCAAGAGCATTTCCTGAGATTCTGCCATGATGTAAATTAGTGTGCAGAGCCAAGCAGCCACTAGGCTTCCGCCCTGGTAAGTGACTGTGGTCTGGCAAGTCGTGGCCAAAACAGTGTGGGGAAATAATAAGCAAGAGCGTTTCCTGAGATCCATGCCATGTTGAAACTTAGGGCACCAAGCCAACCAGTAAGCTGCCTTTCGCCCTGGTAAGTTACTGTGGTCTGGCAAGCTGCGACCTTCCGATTGCTTGGATACAAGAAGCAAGAGGGTTTCCTTAGATCCGCACCATGTTGGAACTTAGGGCGCTGAGCCAACAAGTAGCCTGCCTTGTTCCCTATTAGTTGACTGTGGTCTGGCAAACCACCGCCACCCCAGGGTGGGGAAACAAGAAGCAAGAGCATTTCCTAAGAGCTGCACCATTTTGGAACTTAGTGCACCGAGCCAACCAGTAACCTGCATTCCACCCTGGTAAGTGACTGTGGTCTGGAAAGCCGCGGTCACCACAGGGCATGGAAACAAGAAGCAAAGGTGTTTCCTGAGATCTGCAACATATTGGAACTTAGGGCGCCAAGCCAACCAGTAACCTGCCTTCCACCCTGGTAAGTGACTGTTGTCTGGCATGCCGTGGTCAACCCAGGGTGGGGAAACAAGAAGCAAGAGATTTTCCTGAGAACCACACCATGTTGGAATTTAGGAGGCCAAGCCAAGCAGTCACCTGCCTTCTGCCCTGGTAAGTGACTGTTGTATGCCAAACCGTGGTCAACCCAGCTCGTGAAAATAAGAAGCAAGAGAATTTCCTGAGATCCATGTCATAGTGGAACTTATGGTGTGGAGCCAACCAACAACCTGCCTTCTGCCCTTGTAAGTGACTGTGGTCTGGCATGCTGTGGCCACCACAGCACGGGGGAAAAAAAGCAAGAGTGTTTCCTGAGAATCGAGACATGTTGGAACTTAGGGCACTGAGCCAAGCAGAAACGTGCTTTCCTGCCCTGGTAAATGACAGTGGTCTGGCAAGCCGTGGCCAACCCAGTTTGGGGAAACAAGAAGCAAGAGCATTTCCTGAGATCCACGCCCTGGTGAATCTTAGGGTGACGAGCCAACCAGTAACCTGCCTTCCACCCTGGTAAGTGACTGTTGTTTGGCATTCAGCAGCCACCCCAGGGCCGGGAAACAAGGAGCAAGAGCATTTCCTAAGATCTGAGACATCGTGGAACTTAGGGCACAAAGCCAACCAGTAACCTGCCTTCCACTCTGGTAAGTGACTATGTTCTGCCAAGCTGCGGCCACTCCAGCAGGGGAAAAAAGATGCAAGAGCATTTCCTGATATCAGTCGGATGTTGGAACTTAGGGTGCAGAGCCAACCAGTAACCTGCCTTGTGCCCAAATAAGTGACTGTGGTCTGGAAAGCCATGGCCACCCCAGCGCGGGGAAACAAGAACCAAGAGCATTTCCTGAGATCTACTCCATGTGGAAACTTAGGGCCCCGAGTCAACCACTAGGCTGCCCTCTGCCCTGGTAAATGACTGTGGTTTGGCAAGAAGCAGCCACCACAGTGTGGGGCAACAAGAAGCAAGAGCGTTTCTTGAGATCCTCGCCATGTTGGAACTTAGGGCGCTGAGCCAACCAATAACCTGCCTTCCTCCCTCATAAGTGATTGTGGTCTGGCATGCCGTGGTCACCCCAGGGCGGGGAAACAAGAAGCAAGAGAATTTCCTAAAATCCACGCCATGTTGGAAATTAGGACGCCGAGCCAACCCGTAACTTTTCCTACAGCCCTGGTAAGTGACTGTTGCCTGGCAATCCCCGGCCACCCCAGGGCAGGGAAACAAGAAGCAAGAGTGTTTCCTGAGATCGGAGCCATGTTGGAACTTAGAGCGCTGAGCCAAGCAGAAACATGCTTTCCTGCCCTGGTAAATGACTGTGGTCTGGCAAGCCACAGCCACCACCTGGCGGGGAAACAAGAAAAAAGAGTGTTTCTTGAGATCCGCACCATTTTGGAACTAAGGGTGCAGAGCCAACCAGTAACCTGCCTTCCGCCCTGGTAAGTGACTGTGGTCTGGCAAGCTGCGGGCATGCCAGGGCGGGGATACAAAAAGCAAGAGAGTTGCCTGAGATCTGCAACATGTTGGAACTTAGGGCGCCAAGCCAACCAGTCACTTGCCTTCCACCCTGGTAAGTGACTGTTGTCTTCCAAGCTGTGGCCAACCCAGGGCGGGGAAATAAGAAGCAAGAATGTTTCCTGAGATCTGTCCCATGGTGGAACTTAGTGTACAGAGCCAACCAGTAACCTGCCTTCTGCCCTGCTAAGTGACTGTGGTCTGGCAAGCAGTGGCCACTCCAGGGCGGAGAAACAAGAAGCAAGATTGTTTCCTGAGATTTGCGCCATGTTTGAACTTAGGGGGCCAAACCAACCAGTAACCTGCCTTACACCCTGGTAAGTGGCTATGGTCTGTCAAGCCGCGGCCACCCCATGTTGGGGAAACAAGAAGCAAGAGCATTTCCTGAGATCCACACCCTGGTGAATCTTAGGGTGACGAGCCAACCAGTATCATGCCTTCCGCCCTGGTAAGTGACTGTTGTATGGAAAGCCATGCCCACACATGGGTGGAAAAGCAAGAAGCAAGAGCATTTCCTGAGATCCATGCCTTGTTGAAATTTAGGACACCAAGCCAAGCAGTAAGCTGCCTTTTGCCTGGTATGTGACTGTTGTGTGGCAAGCCATGGCCAGCCCAGTGCTTGGAAACAAGAAGCAAGAGGCTTTCCTTAGATCCACGCCATGTTGGAAATTAGGGCGCCAAGCCAACCAGTAACCTACCTTGCTCAGTGGTATGTAACTGTGGTCTGGCAAACCCCAGCCACTCCAGGGTGGGGAAACAAAAGCAAGAGCATTTCTAGAGAACCACACCATGTTGGAGCTAAGGACACCGAGGCAACCAGTCACCTGCCTTCCACCATGGTAAATGACTGTTTTCTGCCAAACCGTGGCCAACCCAGGCAGGGAAAATAAGAAGCAAGAGTGTTTCCTGAGATCCATGTCATGGTGGAATTTAGGGTGCGGAGCCAACCAGTAACCTGCCTTCAGCCCTGGTAAGTGACTGTGGTCTGGCAAGCCAGTGCCAATGCAGCACGGGGGGAAAAAAAGCAAGAGCGTTTCCTGAGATCCGAGCCATGTTGGAACTGAGTGCGCTGAGCCAAGCAGTAACCTGCCCTCCGTCCTGGTAAGTGACTGTGGTCTGGCAAGCCGCAGCCACCCATGGTGGGGAAACAAGAAATAAGAGCGTTTCCTGAAATCTGCACCATTTTGGAACTTTGGGCGCTGAGCCAACCAGTAACCTGCCTTTGGCCCTGGAAAGTGACTGTGTACTGGCAAGCTGCGGCCAACCGACTGTAGGGAAACAAGAAGCAAGAGCATTTGCTGAGATCTGCAACATGTTGGGATTTAGGGCGCTGCACGAACCAGAAACCTGCCTTCCACCCTGGTAAGTGACTGTGGTCTGGCAAGCCACGGCCAACCCTGTGCGGCAAAACAAGAAGTAAGAATGTCTCCAGTGTTCTGAGCCTTGGTGGAACTTAGGGCACAGAGACAACCAATAACCTGCCTTCCACCCTGGCAAATGACTGTTGTCTGGCAAGCCGCGGCTACCCCAGGGTGTGGAAACAAGAAGCAAGAGCATTTCCTGAGAACTGAACCATGGTAGAACTTAGGATGCCGAGCCAACCAGTCTTCTGCTTTCTGCCATGGGAAATGACTGTTTTCTGGCAAGCTGCGGCCAACCCAGGGCGGGGAAACAAGAAGCAAGTGCATTTCCTGAGATCTGGAGCATGTTGAAATTTAGGGCACTGAGCCAACAAGTAGGCTGCCCTCCACCATGGTAAGTGACTGTGGTTTGGCTAGATGTGGCCACCACAGTGTGGGGAATCAAGCAGCAAGAGCGATTCCTGAGATCCTTGCCATGTTGGAATTTAGGGCACCGAGCAAACCAGTAACCTGCATTCCTTGCTCGTAAGTGACTGTTGTCTGGCAAGCCATGGTCATCCCAGGGCGGGAAAACAAGAAGCAAGAGAGTTTCCTGAGATCTGCGCCATGTTAGAAATTAGGAAGCTGAGCCAACCAGTGACCTTCCTAGTGCCCTGGTAAGTGACTGTTGTCTGGCAATAAGTGGCCACCCCAGGGTGGGGAAATAAGGTGCAAGAGCATTTCCTAAGGTCCGAGCCATGTTGGAACTTAGGGCACTGAGCCAAGCAGAAACATGCCTTTCACTCTGGTAAGTGACTGTGGTCTGGCAAGTTGCAGCCAACACATGGCGGGGAAACAAGAAAAAAGAGTGTTTCCTGAGATCCACACCATTTTGGAACTTAGGGCGCTGAGCCAACCAGCAACCTGCCTTTTGCCCTGGTAAGTGACTGTGGTGGGGCAAGCTGCAGCCACCTCAGTGTGGGGAAACAAGAATAAAGAGCATTTCATGAGATCTGCAACATGTTGGAATAAGGGTGCCAAGCCAACGAGTAACCTGCCTTCCGCCCTGGTACGTGACTGTTGTCTGGCAAGCCGTTGCCAACCCAGGGCAGCAAAATAAGTAGCAAGAGCATTACCTGAGATCCCTGCCATGGTGAAATTTTGGGCACCAAGCCAACAAGTAACCTGCTTTCCACCCTGGTAAGTGACTGTGGTCTGGCAAGCCGCGGTCACCCCAGGGCTGGAAAACAAGAACAAGAGCATTTCCTGAGATCTGTGCCATGTTGAAACTTAGGGAACCCAGCCAGCCAGTAACCTGCCTTCGGCCCTAGTAACTTACTGTGGTCTGGCAAGCTGCGGCCACCCCAGGTTGGAGAAAAAAGAAGGAAGAGCATTTCCTGAGATCTGCGACATGTTGGAACTTAGGGCACCAAGCCCTTGAGTAACCTGCCTTCCGCCCTGCCCTGGTAAGTTACTGTGTTCTGGCAAGCCATGGCCACTCCAGAGAGGGGAAACAAGAAGCAAGAGCATTTCCTTAGATCTGCGACATGGTGGAACTTACGGCAACAAGCCAACCAGTAACCTGCCTTCTGCCCTGGTAAGTCACTGTGGTCTGGCAACCTGCAGCCACTCCAGGGAGGGGAAACAAGAAGGAAGAGCATTTTCTGAGATCAGTGCAATGTTGGAACTTAGGGCGTAGAGCCAACCAGAACCTGCCTTCCACCCTGGCAAGTGACTGTGGTCTGGCAAGCCGCGGCCACCACAGGGCGGGGAAACAAGAAGCAAGGAAGTTTCCTGAGATCCACAACATGTTGGAACTTAGACAGCCAAGCCAACCAGTAAGCTGCCTTCCTTCCTGATAAGTGACTGTTGTATGGCAAGCTGGGGCCAAACAAGGGTGAGGAAATAAGATGCAAGGGTGTTTCATGAGATCCGTGCCATGGTACAAATTTGTTCACTGAGCCAACCAGTAACCTGCTTTCCGCCCTGGGAATTGACTGTGGTATGGCAAGCTGCAGCCAACCCAGGGTGGAGAAACAAGAAACAGCATTTCCTGAGATCTGTGCCATGTTGAAACTTAGGGCACAGAGCCAACCAGTAACCTGCCTTCCACCCTCATAAGTGACTGTGGTCTGGCAGGCCTTGGTCACCACAGGGCGGGGAAACAAGAAGCAAGGGAGTTTCCTGAGATCCACAATATGTTGGAACTTAGAGAGCCAAGCCAACGAGTAACCTGCCTTCCGCCCTGGTAAGTGACTGTTGTCTGGCAAGCCGTTGCCAACCCAGGGCGGGGAAACAAGAAGAAAGAGCATTTCCTGAGATCCATGCCATGTTGAAACTTAGGGCACAGAGACAACCAGTATCCTGCCTTCCGCACTGGTAAGTGACTGTGGTCTGGCAAACTGTGGCAACCCCAGGGCAGAGAAAAAAGAAGCAAAAGCGTTTCCTGAGATCTGTTCCATGTTGAAACTAAGGGCAACAAGCCAACCATTAAGCTAACTTTCTCCCTGGTAAGTTACTGTGGTCTGGCAAGCCACAGCCATCCCAGGGCATGGAAACCAGAAGCAAGAGGGATTCCTTAGATCCGGGCCATGGTGGAATTTAGGGTGCCGAACCAACCAGTAACTTCCTTCCACCCTGGTTAGTGACTGTGGTCTGGCAAGCCATGGCCATCCTAGTGCAGGGAGACAAGAAGCAAGAGCATTTCTTGAGGTCCTAGCCATGTTGGAACTTTGGGCGCCGAGCCAACGAGTAACCTGCCTTCTGTCTTGGGAATTAACTGTGATCTTGCAAGCTGTGGCCACCCCAGTGCAGGGAAATAAGAAGCAGGAGAGTTTCCTTAGATCTGCGCCATGGTGGAACGTAGTGCACTAAACCAACCAGTAACTGCCTTTCACCGTGGTTAGTGACTGTGGTCTGGCAAGCCACGGCCACCCTAGTGCAGGGAAACAAGAAGCAAGAGCATTACCTGAGTTCCTCGCCATGTGGATACTTAGGGCATGGAGCCAACGAGTAACCTGCCTTCCGCCTTGGAAAGTGACTGTGGTCTTGCAAGCTGCAGCCACCCCATTGTGGGGAAATAAGATGAGGAGCGTTTCCTTAGACCCGAGCCATGGTGGAACTTAGGGCACTGAGCTGAGAGGTAACGGGCTTTCCGCACAGGTAAGTGACTGTGGTCTGGCAAGACGTGGCCACTCCAGGGCGGGGAAAAAAGAAGCAAGCACATTTGCTGAGATCTGCACCATGTTGTGATTTAGAGCACCAAGCCAACCAGTAACCTGCCTTCCGCCCTGGTAAGTGACTGAGGTCTGAAAAGCCGCAGCCACTCCAGGGGGGAGGGAGAAAAAGCAAGAGTGTTTGCTGAGATCCTTGCCATGTTGGAACTCAGGGTGCTGAGCCAACAAGTAACCTACCTTGCGCCCTGGTAAGTGACTGTGTTCTGGAAAGCCACGGCCACCCCAGGGCAGGGAAACAAGAAGCAAGAGCATTTCCTGAGATCCATGCCATGTTCCACTTAGGGCGCTGAGTCAACCAGTAACCTGCCTTCCGCCCTGGTAAATGACTGAGGTCCGGCAAACTGCAGCCACTCCGGGGGGCGGGGGGTGTAACAAGAAGCAAGAGCATTTGCTGAGATCCTTGCCATGTTGGAACTCAGGGCGCTGAGCCAACAAGTAACCTACCTTGTGCCCTGGTAAGTGACTGTGGTCTGGCAAGCCTCTGCCACCCCAGGATGGGGAAACAAGAAGCAAGAGCGTTTTCTGAGAAATGTGCCATGGTTAAACATACTGAGCTGAGCCAACCAGGAACAGGCCTTCCGCCCAGGTAAGTGACTGCGGTCTGGCAAGCCACTGCTACCACAGGGTGGGAAACAAGAAGCAAGAGCATTTCCTTAGATGTTTGACATCCTGGAAATTAGGGCACCGAGCCAACCAGTAACCAGCCTTCTGCTCTGATAAGTGACTGTGGTCTGGCAAGCTGCGACCACTCCATGGCAGGGAAACAAGAATCAAGAGCATTTCCTGAGATCAGCAACATGCTGGAACTTAGGGTACAGAGCCAACAAGTAACCTGCCTTCAGCCTTGGTAACTGACTGTGGTCTGACAAGCCACGGCCAACCCAGGGTGGGGAAACAAGAAGAGCATTTCCTGAGATCCGTGCCATGTTGAAACTTAGGGCACAGAGACAACCAGTATCCTGTCTTCCGCCCTGGTAAGGGACTGTGGTCTGGCAAATCGCAGCAACCCCAGGGCGGAGAAACAAGAAGCAAGAGCATTTTCTGAGATCTGTGCCATTTTGAGACTTAGGGAACCGAGCCAACCAGTAACCTGCTTTCTGCCATGATAAGTTACTGTGGTCTGGCAAACCGCGGCCAACCCACGTTGGAGAAACAAGAAGGAAGAGCAGTTCCTGAGATCCATGACATGTTGGAAATTAGGGCACCAAGCCCTTGAGTAACCTGCCTTCCGCCCTGGTAAGTGACTGTGTTCTAGCAAGCTGCGGCCACTCCAGAGCCGGGAAACAAGTAGCAAGACCATTTCCTTAGATCCGCACCGTGGTGGATCTTAGGGCAGCAAGCCAACCAGTAACCTGCCTTCTGCCCTGGTACGTCACTGTGGTCTGGCAAACTGCAGCCATTCCAGGGAGTGGAAACAAGAAGCAAGAGAATTTCCTGAGATCAGTGACATGTTGGAACTTAGGGCAGAGAGCCAACCAGTAACCTGCCTTCCAGCCTGGTAAGTGACTGTGGTCTGGCAAGCCACAGCCACCACAGGGCAGGGAAACAAGAAGCAATTGAGTTTCCTGAGATCCACAACATGTTTAACTTAGAGAGCCAAGCCAATGAATAACCTGCCTTCCGTCTTGATAAGTGACTGTTGTGTGGCAAGCCGTGGCCAACCCAGTTTGGGGAAACAAGAAGCAAAAGCGTTTCCTGAGATCCACACCATGTTGGAACTTAGGGTGCCAGGCCAACCAGTAACCTACCTTTCTCCCTGGTATGTGACTCTGGTTTGGCAAGCTTTGGCCACCCAGAGCGAGGAAACAAGAAGCAAGAGCATTTCCTTAGATCCGAGACAAGGTGGAACTTAGGGCAAAGAGAAAACCAGTAACCTGCCTTCTGCCCTGGTAAGTTAGTGTGGTCTGGCAAGCCACGGCCACCACAGGATGGGGAAACAAGAATCCAGTCAATTTCCTGAGATCTGCAACGTTTTGGAACTTAGGGCACCAACCCAACCAGTAGCCTTCCTTCCGCCCTGATAAGTGACTGTTGTCTGGCAAGCTGTGGCCAAACCATGGAGGGGAAATAAGAAGCAAGAGCATTTCCTGTGATCCATGCCATGGTGGAAATTTGGGCGCCAAGCCAACCAGTAACCTACCTTCCGCCCAGGTATGTGTCTGTTATATGGCAAGCCGTGGCCACACCAGGGCAGAAAAACAAGAAGCAAGAGCATTTCCTGAGATCCATGCCATGTTGAAATTTAGGGCACCAAGCCAACCAGTAAGCTGCTTTTTGCCCTGGTATGTGACTGTGGTCTGCCAAGATGTGGCCACCCCAGTGCTTGGAAACAAGAAGCAAGAGGCTTTACTTAGATCCACGCCACGTTGCAAATTAGGGTGCTGAGCCAACCAGTAACCTGCTTTACTCCCTGGTATGTGAATGTGGTCTGGCAAAACCCAGCCACCCCAGGGTGGGGAAACAAGAATCAAGAGCGTTTCCTAAGATCTGCACCATTTTGGAACTTAGGGCACAGAGCCAACCAGTAACCTGTGTTTCACTCTGGTAAGTGACTGTGTTTTGGCAAGCCGTGGTCACCAATGGGTGGGGAAACAAGAAGCAAGGGTGTTTCCTTTGATCTGCAACATGTTGGAAATTAGGGGCCAAGCCAACCAGTAACCTGCCTTCCGCCCTGGTAAGTGACTGTAGGCTGGCACGCCATGGTCAACCTAGGGTGGGGAAACAAGAAGCAAGAGCATTTCCAGAGAACCATACCACGTTGGAGCTTAGGACGCTGAGCCAACAAGTCACCTGCCTTCCATCCTGGTAAGTGACTGTTGTCTGCCAAGACGTAGCCAACCCAGTTTGGGAAAATAAGAAGCAAGAGTGTTTCCTGAGATCCATGTCATGGTGGAACTTAGGGTGTGTAGCCAACCAGTAACCTGCCTTCAGCCCTGGTAAGTGACTGTGTTCCAGCAAGCCGGGGCCAACGCAGTGCATGGGAAAAAATGCAAGAGCGTTTCCTGAGATCCGAGCCATGTTGGAACTTAGGGCGCTGAGCCAAGCAGAAACATGCCTTTCGCTCTGGTAAGTGACTGTGGTCTGGCAAGCCACGGCCAACCCCGGGCGGTGAAACAAGAAGCAAGAATGTTTCCAGAGATCCAAGGCTTGGTGGAACTTAGGGCACAGAGCCAACAAGTAACCTTCCTTCAGCCCTGATAAATGACTGTTGTCTGGCAAGCCGCGGCTAACCCAGGGTGTGAAAACAAGAAAGAAGAGCATTTCCTGAGAACTGCACCATGTTGGAACTTAGGACGCCGAGCCAACCAGTCTTCTGCCGTCTGCCCTGGTAAGTGCCTGTTGTCTGTCAAGCTGTGGACAAGCCAGGGTGGGGAAAGAAAAAGCAAGTGCATTTCCTAAGATCTGAACCATGTTGAAACTTAGGGCACCGATCCAACCAGTAGGCTGCCCTCAGCCATGGTAAGTGACTGTGTTTTGGCAAGCCACGACCACCACAGTGTGGGGAAACAAAAAGCAAGAGCGTTTCCTGAGATCCTCGCCATGTTTGAATTTAGGGCGCCCAGCCACCCAGTAAACTGCCATACTTCCTGTTAAGTGACTGTGGTCTGGCAAGCCGTGGCCACCCCAGGGCGGGGAAAAAAGAAGCAAGAGAGTTTCCTGAAATCTGCACCATGTTAGAAATTAGGACGCCAAGCCAACCAGTAACCTTCCTACCACCCTGATAAGTGACTGTTGTCTGGCAATATGCAGCCACCCCAGGGCAGGGAAATAAGGAGCAAGAGCATTTCCTGAGATCTGCAACATGTTGGAATAAGGGGCACCAAGCCAACGAGTAACCTGCCTTCCATCCTGCTAAGTGGCTGTAGTCTGGCAAGCCATTGCCAACACAGGGCAGAGAAAAAAGAAGCAAGAGTATTACCTGAGATCCATGCCATGGTGAAATTTTGGGTGCCAAGTCAACCAGTAACCTGCCTTTCACCCTGGTAAGTTACTGTGGTCTGGCAAGCCACGGCCACCCCAATGGAGAAACAAGATGCAAGAGCATTTCCTGAGATCCGCGACACGTTAGAACTTAGGGCACCAAGCCCTTGAGTAACCTCCCTTCTGCACTGATAAGTTACTGTGTTCTGGCAGGCCACGGCCACTCCAGAGCGGGGAAACAAGAAGCAAGAGCATTTCCTGAGATCAGTGCCATGTTGGAACTTAGGGCATAGAGCTAAACAGTAACCTGCCTTCTGTCCTGGTAAGTGACTGTGGTCAGGCAAGCCACGGCCACCACAGTGTGGGGAAACAAGAAGCAAGGAAGTTTCCTGAGATCCACATGTTGGAACTTAGAGAGCCAAGCCAACCAGTAACCGGCCTTCCGTCCTGATAAGTGACTGTTGTATTACAAGCAGTGGCCAAACCATGGTGGGGAAATAAGATGCAAGAGAGTTTCATGAGATCCGTGCCATGGTGGAAATTTTTTCGCCTAGACAACCAATAACCTGCCTTCCGCCCTGGGAAGTGACTTTGGTATGGCAACCCGTGGCCAACCCAGGGCGGGGAAACAAGAAGAAAGAGCATTTCCTGAGATCTGTGCCATGTTGAAACTAGGGCACAGAGCCAACCAGTAACCTGTCTTTCGCCCTGGTAAGTGACTGTGGTCTGGCAAGTCGTGGCCACCCCAGGGCAGGCAAAAAAAGAAACAGAGTTTCCTGAAATCTGTGCCATGTTAGAAATTAGGACGCCAAGCCAACCAGTAACCTTCCTACCGCCCTGGTAAGTGACTGCTGTCTGGCAATATGTGGCCACACCAGGGCGGGGAAATAAGGAGCAAGAGCGTTTCCTGAGATCTGCAACATGTTGGAATAAGGGCACCAAGCCAACGAGTAACCTGCCTTCCACCCTGCTAAGTGACTGTTGTCTGGCAAGCCTTTGCCAACCCAGGGCAGGGAAACAAGAAGCAAGAGCATTACCTGAGATCTGTCCCATGGTGAAATTTTGGGTGCCAAGCCAACAAGTAATCTGCCTTCCGCCCTGGTAAGTAACTGTGGTCTGGAAAGCCGTGGTCGCTCCATGGTCGGAAAACAAGAAGCAAGAGCATTTCCTGAGATCTGTGCCATGTTGAAACTTAGGGAACCGAGCCAACCAGTAACCTGCCTTTTGCTCTGGTAAGTTACTGTGGTCTGGCAAGCCGCGGCCACCCCAGGTTGGAGAAACAAGAAGCAAGAGCGTTTCCTGAGATCCTCGACATGTTGGAATTTAGGGCGCCAATCCCTTGAGTAACCTGCCTTCTGCCCTGGTAAGTGACTGTGTTCTGGCAGGCCAGAGCCACTCCAGAGTGGGAAAACAAGAAGCAAGAACGTTTTCTTAGATCCACAACACGATGGAACTTAGGACAGCAAGCCAACCAGTAACCTGCCTTCTGCCCTGGTAAGTCACTGTGCTCTGGCAACCTGTGGCTACTCCAGGGAGGGGAAACAAGAAGCAAGAGCATTTCTTGAGATCAGTGCCATGTTGGAACTTAGGGGGTAGAGTGAACCAGTAACCTGCCTTCCAGCCTGGCAAGTGACTGTTGTCTGGCAAGCCGCAGCCACCACAGAGCAGGCTAACAAGATGCAAGGGAGTTTCCTGAGATCCAAAACCTGTTGGAACATAGAGAGACAAGCCAATCAGTAACCTGCCTTCTGTCCTGATAAGTGACTGTTGTATGGCAAGCCATGGCCAAACCAGGGCAGGGAAATGAGATGCAAGAGCGTTTCGTGAGATCCGTGCCATGGTGGAAATTTTTTTGCCTACACAACCAATAACCTGCTATCCGCTTTGGGAAGCCACTGTGCTATGGCAAGCCGAGGCAAACCCAGGGCAGGGAAACAAGAAGAAAGAGCGTTTCCTGAGATCTGTGACATGTTGAAAATTAGGCCATAGAGCCAACCAGTAACCTGCCTTCCACCCTGGTAAGTGACTGAGGTCCGGCAAGCTGCAGCCACTCCAGTGGGGGCTAAACAAGAAGCAAGAGCATTTGCTGAGATCCTTGCCATGTTGAATCTCAGGGCGCTGAGCCAACAAGTAACCTACCTTGTGCCCTGGTAAGTGACTGTGGTCTGCAAGCAACAGCCACCCCAGGGCAGGAAAACAAGAAGCAAGAGCATTGCCTGAGATCCACTCCATGTTCCACTTAGGGCACCAAGCCAACCAGTAGCCTTCCTTCCGCCCTGGTATGTGACTCAGGTATGGCAAGCCGTGGCCACAGCAGGGCAAGGAAAGAAGCAGGAGCATTTCCTAAGATCCACGCCATCTTCATCTTAGGGCACCAAGTCAACCAGTAACCTGCCTTCCACCGTGGTAAGTGACAGTGGTCTCGCAAGCCACGGCCATCCCACTGTGGTGAAACAAGAAGCAATAGTGTTTCCTAAGATATGAGCCATGTTGGAACTGAGGGCGCCAAGCCAACCATTAACCTGCCTTCCGCCCTGGTAAGTGATTGTGGTCTGGCAAGCCGCAGCCACCTCAGGGTGGGAAAACCAGAAGCAAGAGCGTTTCCTGAGATCTGCACCCTGGTGAAATTTGGGGCGCTGAGCCCACCAATAACCTGCCTTTTGCTCTGATAAGTGACTGTGTTCTGGCATGCCGCGGCCACCCAAGGACAGGGGAAAAAAAGCAAAAGCCTTTGCTGAGATCTGCACCATGTTCAACATACAGCGCCAAGCCAAGCAGTACACTGCCTTCTGCCCCGGTAAGTGACTGTGGTCTGGCAATCAGCAGCCACCCCAGTGTGGGGAAAAAGAAGCAAGAGTGTTTCCTTAGATCTGTCCAATGTTTGAAATAAAGGCGCCAAGCCAACCAGTAACGTGCCTTCCACCCTCATAAGTGACTGTGGTCTGGCAAGCCGTGGCCACACCAGGGTGGGGAATAAGAAACAAGAGCATTTCCTGAGATCCGTGCCACCGTGGAACTTTGGGACCCAAAGCAACCAGTAACATGCCTTCCACCCTGGTAAGTGACAGTGTTCTGGCAAGCCACGGCCACCCCAATGCAGGGATACAAGAAGTAAGAGCATTTCCTGAGATCTGCACCATGTTGAAACTTAGGGCAACAAGCCAACCAGTAACCTGCCTGCCGCTCTGGTAAGTGACTGTTGTCTAGCATGCTGTGGCCAACCCAGGGCATGGAAATAAGAAGCAAGAGCATTTCCTGAGTTCCAATCCATGGTGAAACTTCTGGTGCTGAGCCGACCAGTAGCCTGCCTGCTGCCTTGGTAAGTGACTGTGGTCTGGCAAGCCGCGGCCACCCCAGGGCGTAGCAAGAAGAAGCTAGAGTGTTTCCTGGGATCTGTGCCATGTTGGAACTTATGGCACCGAGCCAACAAGTAACATGCCTTCCGCCCTGGTAGGTGAGTGTGGTATGCCAAGCTGCGGCCAGCCCAGGGGAGAGAAAAAAGAAGCAAGAATGTTTCCTGAGAACCGTGACATTTTGTAACTTAGGGCACCGACCCAACCAGTAACCTGGCTTCTGCCCTGGTAAATGACCATCGTCTGGCAAGCCACGGCCACTCCGTTGTGGGGAAAAAAGAAGCAAGAGGATTTCCTGAGATCTGTGCCATGGTGGGATTTAGGGTGCCAAGCCAACCAGTATCCTGCCTTCCAAACTGGTAAGTGACTGCTGTCTGTGAATCAGCGGCCACCCCAGTGTGGGGAAACATGAAGCAAGAGCCTTTCCTGAGATGTGCGCCATGTTTGAAATTAGAGCGCCAAGCCAACCAGTAACCTCCCTTCCACCCTGGTAAGTGACTGTTTTCTGGCAGGCCGTGGCCACAACAGGGTGGGGAAACAAAAAGAAAGAGCGTTTCCTGAGAACCGCAACATTTTGGAACTTATGGTGCCGAGCAAACAGTAACCTGCCTTCCTCCCTGGTAAGTGACTATGGTCATGCAAGCCACAGCTACTCCATTGTGGGAAAACAATAAGCAAGAGCATTTCCTGAGATCTGTGCCATGTTGGGATTTATGGCGCCAAGCCAACCAATATCCTGTCTTCAACCCTGGTAAGTTACTGTGGTCTGGCAAGCCGCGGCCATCCCAGTGTGGGGAAACAAGAAGCAAGAGCCTTTCCTGAGATCTGCACCATGTTTGAAATTAGAGCGCTGAGCCAACCAGCCACCTGCCTTCCACCCTGTTAAGTGACTGTGGTTTGGCACGCCGTGGCAAACCCAGGGTGGGGAAAAAAGAATCAAGAGAATTTCCTGAGATCCGACCCATGGTGGAACTTAGGGCACTGAGCCAACCATTAACCTGCCTTCTGCCCTGGTAAGTGACTGTGGTCTGGCAAGCCGTGGTGACCCCAGTGTGGGGAAACAAGAAGCAAGGGCATTTCCTGAGATCTGCGTCATGTTCAACTTTGGGCGCTGAGCCAACCAGTAACCTGCCTTCTGCCCTGGTAATTGATTGGGGTCTGGCAAGCAGCGGCCACCCCAGGGTGTGGAAACAAGAAGCAATAGTGTTTCCTGAGATCCGAGCCATGTTGGAACTGAGGGAGCCAAGCCAACCATTAACCTGCCTTCCACCCTGGTAAGTGATTGTGGTCTGGCAAGCCGCAGCCACCTCAGGATGGGAAAACCAGAAGCAAGAGCGTTCCCTGAGATCTGCATCCTGGTGAAATTGGGGGCACTGAGCCCACCAAAAACCTGCCTTCTGCCCTGGTAAGTGAGTGTTCTGGCTTGTAGCAGCCAGCCAAGTGCTGGGAAACAAGGAACAAGAGTGTATCCTCAGATCTGCACCATGTTGGAACTGAGGATGCCAAGCCATCCATTAACCTTCCTTCTGCCTTGGTAAGTGACTGTCGTCTGGCAAGACGCGGCCACCCCAAGGCAGGAAACAAGAAGCAATGGGGATTGCTTAGATCCTTGCCATGTTGGAACTTATGGCACCGAGCCAACCAGTAACCTGCCTTCTGCCCTGGTAAGTGAGTGTGGTTTGGTAAGCCACGACCACCCCAGAGCGGGAAAACAAGAAGCAAGAGTGTTTCCTGAGATACACACCATGTTGGAAGTTAGGGTGCCGAACCACACAGTACCCTGCCTTCCGCCCCGGTAAGTGACTGTTGTCTGCCAAGCTGTGGCCAACCCAGGGTGGGCAAATAAGGAGCAAGAGCATTTCCTGAGATCTGCACCATATTGAAACTTAGGGCACCGAGCCAACCACTGACCTACCTTCCGCCCTGGTAAGTGACTGTTGTCTGGCAAACCGTGGCAACCCCACGGTGAGGAAACAAGAAGCAAGAGTGTTTCCAGACATCTGTGCCATGTTGTAACTTATGGTACCAAGCCAACCAGTAAGCTGTCTTCCACCCTGGTAAGTTATTGTTGTCTGGCAAGCCGTGGCCACCCCAGGGTGGGGAAAGAAGAAGCAAGAGCATTTCCTGAGATCCATTCCATTGTTGGAACTTTGGGCGCCGGCCCAACCGGTAACCTGCCTTCTGCCCTGGTATGTTACTGTGTTCTGGCAAGCTGCAGCCACCCCATGGCTGGGAATCAAGGAGTAAGAGCATTTCCTGAGATCTGCACCATGTTGAAACTTAGGGCACTGAGCCAACCACTAACCTGCCTTCTGCCCTGGTAAGTGACTGTGGTTTGGCAAGCCGCAGCCACTCCAGGGTGGGGAAACAAGAAACATAAGCATTTCCTGAGATACTCGCCATGTTGGAACTTAGGGTGCTGAGCCAACCAGTAAACTTCCTTCTGCCCTGGTAAGTGACTGTGGTCTGGCAAGCCGCGGCCACTCTAGGGTGGTGAAATAAGAAGCAAGAGCATTTCCTGAGATCCGTGCCATGTTGGAACTTAGGGCACCAAGCCAACCAGTAACCTGCCTTCCACCCTGGTAAGGGACTGTGGTCTCACAAGCCGCGGTCATCATGGGGTGGGGAAACAAGAAGCAAGAGCATTTCCTGAGATCCATACCATTTTGGAACTTAGGGCACTGAGCTAACCAGTAACCTCTCTTGTGCCCTGGTAAAGGACTGTGGTCTGGAAAAGTGCAGCCACCCCATCGCGGGGAAACTAGAAGTAAGAGCGTTTCCTGAGATCCACGCCATGTTGGAACTTCAGGCGCTGAGCCAACCAGTAACCTGTCTTCCGCTCTGGTAAGTGACAATGGTCTGGAAAGTGGTGGCCACTCCATTGTGGGGAAAAAAGAAGCAAGAGCATTTCCTGAGATCTGCGACATGTTGGGATTTACAGCGCCAAACAAACCAATATCCTGTCATCCACCCTGGTAAGTGACTGTTGTCTGGCAAGCCACGGCCACCCCAGTGTCGGGAAACAAGAAGCAAGAAAATTTCCTGAGATCCATGCCAGCTTCAAATTAGGGCGCTGAGCCAAACGGTAACCTGCCTTCCGCCCTGGTAAGTGACTGTGGTCTGGCAAGCTGTGCCCACGCCAGGGCCGGGAAACAAGAAGCAAGAACGTCCTGAGATCTGCGCCATGTTGGATCTTAGGGTGACAAGCCAATCAGTAACTTGCCTTGCTTCCTGGTAAGTGACTGTGGCCTGGCAAGCCGTGGTCACCTCAGAGCAGGGAAACAAGAAGCAAGAGCATTTTCTGAGAAACGCATCATTTTGGAACTTATGGCGAAGAGCCAATCAGTAACCTACCTTCCACCTGGTAAGTGACTGTAGTCTTCAAAGCCGTGGCAACCCCAGTGCAGGGAAACAAGAAGCAGGAGAATATCCTGGGATCCGAACCATGGTGGAACTTAGGGCGCCGAGGAAACCAGTAACCTGCCTTCCGCCCTGGTAATTGACTGTGGTTTGGCAAGTAGCGGCCACCCCAGGGAGAGGAAACAAGAAGCAAGAGCATTTCCTGAGATCTGCACCATGATGAAACTTATGGCACCAAGGCAACTAATAACCTGCCTTCCGCCCTGATAAGGGACTGTGATGTGGCAAGCTGTGGCCACCCCAGGGCGGGAAAACAAGAAGCAAGAATGTTTCCTGAGATAAGCACAATGTTGCAACTTAGGGCGCCGAGCCAACCAGTAAACTGCCTTCCGCCCTGGCAAGTGACTGTGGTCTGACAAGCCACGGCCACCTCAGGGCGGGGAAACAAGAAGCAAGAGCCTTTCCTGAGATCTGTGCCATGTTTGAAATAAGGGCACCAAGCCAATCAGTAACCTGCCTTCCACCCTGGTATGTGACTGTGGTCTGGCAGGCCGTGGTCACACCAGGGTGGGGAAACAAAATGCAACAGCATTTCCTGAGAACCCAAACATTTTGGAACTTATGGCGCCGAGCCAAAGAGTAACCTGCCTTCCGCCCTGGTAAGTGACTGTGGTCTGGCAAGCCATGGCCAAACCGGGGCGGGAAAATAAGAAGCAAGAGCGTTTCCTGAGATCCGTCCCATGTTGGAACTTTGGGCGCCAAGCCAACCAGTAACCTGCCTTCCACCCTGGTAAGTGACTGTGGTCTCGCAAGCTGCGGCCAACCCACTGTGGGGAAAGAAGTAGCCAAGAGCCTTTCCTGAGATCTGTGCTATGTTAGAAATTAGGGCGCCAAGCCAACCAGTAAACTGCCTTCCACCCTGGTAAGTGAATCTACTCTGGCAATCCGCAGCCACCCCAGTATGGGGAAACAAGAAGCAAGAGCATATCCTGAGATCCACGCCATGTTCAACTTAGGGTGCCGAGCCAACCAGTAACCTGCCTTCCGCCCTTCTTAGTGACTATGGTCTGGCAAGCTGCGGCCACCCCAGGGTGGGGATACAAGAAACAAGAGTGTTTCCTGAGAACCGCAACATTTTGGAACTTAGGGTGCCGAGTCAACCAGTAATCTGCTTTCTGTCATGGAAAGTGACAGTGGTCTGGCAAGCCTCGGACACCCCAGGGAGGGGAAACAAGAAGCAAGAGTGTTTTCTGAGAAACACGCCATTTTGGAACTTTGGGTGCCGAGCCAACCAGTAACCTGCCTTCCGCCCTGGTAAATGATTGTGGTCTGGCAAGTTGCAGCCACCCCAGGATGGGAAAACAAGAAGCAAGAGCATTTCCTGAGATCTGCACCCTGGTGAAATTTGGGGGGCCGAGGCAACCAGTAACCTAACTTCCGACCTGGTAAGTGACTGTTCTGGCAGGTAGCAGCCACCCAAAGCTGGGAAACAAGGAACAAGAGTGTATCCTCATATCTGCACCATATTGGAAATGAGGGCGCCAAGCCAACCATTAACCTTCCTTCCACCCTGGTATGTGACTGTAGTCTGGCAAGACGCAGCCACCCCATGGCAGGAAAACAAGAAGTAAGAGTGTTTCCTTAGATCCGCACCATGGTGGAACTTAGGGCACCAAAACAACCATTAACCTGCCTTCCACCCTGGTAAGTGACTGTTGTCTGGCAAACCGCGGCCACCCCAAGGCAGTGAAACAAGAAGCAAGAGCGTTTCCTGAGATCTGAGCCATGGTGGAACTTAGGGCGCCGAGCCAACCAGCAACCTGCTGTCCTCCCTGGTAAGTGACTGTGGTCTGGCAAGCCGCGGCCACCCCAGCGTGGGGAAACAAGATGCAGGAGCGTTTCCTGAGATCTGTGCCATGTTGGAACTTATGGTGTGGAGCCAACCAGTAACCTGTTTTCCGCCCTGGTAAGTGACTGTGGTCTTGCAAGCCGCGGGCACCCGAGGGCAGGAAAACAAAAAACAAGAGCATTTTCTGAGAAACGCGCCATTTTTAAACTTAGGGCACTGAGCCAACCAGTAACCTGCATTCCGCCCTGGTACATGACTGTGCTCTGGCATGCTGCAGCCACCCCAGAGCCGGGAAACAAGGAACAAGAGTGTATCCTCAGATCTCCACCATGTTGGAAATGAGGGCACCAAGCCAACCATTAACCTTCCTTCTGCCCTGGTAAGTGACTGTTGTCTGGCAAGACGCGGCCACCCCAGGGCAGGAAAACAAGAAGCAAGAGTGTTTCCTTAGATCCGCGCCATGGTGGAACTTAGGGCACCAAATCAACCATTAACCTGCCTTCCACCCTGGTAAGTGACTGTGTTCTGGCAAGCTGCCACCATCCCAAGGCAGGGAAACAAGAAGCAAGAGCATTTCCTGAGATCTGCGCCCTGTTGAAACTTAGAGCACTGAGCCAAACAGTAACCTACCTTCCGCCCTGGTAAGTGACTGTTGTCTGGCAAGACATAGCCAGCCCATGGCTGGGAAACAAGAAACAAGAGCGTTTCCTGAGATCTGTGCCATTTTGGAACTTCGGGCGCCGAGCCAACCAGTAACCTGTCTTGCGCCCTGGTAAGTGACTGTGGTCTGGCAAGCCACGGCCAACCCCAGGTGGGGAAACAAGAAGCAAGACTGTTTCCTGAGATCTGAGCCATGGTGGAACTTAGGGCACCAAGCCAAACAGTAACCTGCTGTATGCCCTGGTAAGTGACTGTGGTCTGGCAAGCCGTGGCCACCCCAGCATGGAGAAACAAGATGCAGGAGCGTTTCCTGAGATCTGCACCCTGGTGAAATTTGTGGCACTGAGCCCACCAATAACCTGCCTTCTGCCCTGGTAAGTGACTGTTTTGGCTTGTAGCAGCCACCCAAGCACTGGGAAACAAGGAACAAGAGTGTATCCTCAGATCTGCACCATGTTCTAACTGAGGACGCCAAGCCAACCATTAACCTTCCTTCTGCCCTGGTAAATGACTGTCGTCTGGCAAGTTGCGGCCACCCCAAGGCAGGAAACAAGAAGCAAGTGGGTTTGCTTAGATCCTTGCCATGTTGGAACTTATGGCACCGCACCAACCAGTAACCTGCTTTCTGCCCTGGTAAGTGAGTGTGGTTTGGTAAGCCCGACCACCCCAGTGCGGGGAAACAAGATGCAAGAGCATTTCCTGAGATCCACACCATGTTGGAAGTTAGGTTGCCGAGCCACACAGTAACCTGCTTTCCGTCCTGGTAAGTGACTGTTGTCTGACAAGCTGTGGCCAACCCAGGGTGGGCAAATAAGGAGCAAGAGCATTTCCTGAGATCTGCACCATATTGAAACTTAGGGTACCGAGCCAACCACTGACCTGCCTTCCGCCCTGGTAAGTGACTGTTGTCTGGCAAACCGTGGCAACCCCACGGTGAGGAAACAAGAAGCAAGAGTGTTTCCAGACATCCGTGCCATGTTGTAACTTATGGTACCAAGCCAACCAGTAAGCTGCCTTCCGCCCTGGTAAGTTATTGTCGTCTGGGAAGCCATGGCCACCCCAGGGTGGGGAAAGAAGAAGCAAGAGCATTTCCTGAGATCCATTCCATGGTGGAACTTTGGGCGCCGGCCCAACTGGTAACCTGCCTTCTGCCCTGGTATGTTACTGTGTTCTGGCAAGCTGCAGCCACCCCAGGGCTGGGAATCAAGGAGTAAGAGCATTTCCTGAGATCTGCACCATGTTGAAACTTAGGGCACTGAGCCAACCACTAACCTGCCTTCTGCCCTGGTAAGTTACTGTGGTTTGGCAAGCCGCAGCCACCCCAAGGAGGGGAAACAAGAAGCAAGGGCATTTCCTGAGATCTGCACCATGTTGAAACTTAGGGCACTGAGCCAACCACTAACCTGCCTTCCGCCCTTGTAAGTGACTTTGTTTTGGCATGCTGCGGCCACCCCAGGGCAGGGAAACAAGAAGCAAGAGCGTTTCGTGATATCTGCGCCATGTTGGAAATTAGGGCGCGGAGCCGTCCAGTAACCTGCCTGCTGCCTAGAGGGGCGCAGGCTTAAAATCTAACATACCACCCCCCCCATTAACAATTGGGATCCAGGGATCTGGGTATCTCTTAAAAGATGACCATATTTGGTACAACAATTCGGGGGAGTTTCCTTCTACTATCTCTGAAGGCAAATATTATTATCACAGTTTTGCTTTGTCCTGAGTAATGGTGTTCCTCTATTCAATACTCTGTGTTGATGTGTTCTATAATGTTGTGTATTTCTTTGATTTTGCTGTACCCAGTAGAAGAACAAATATTGTGAAGACAACGAGATTTACAATGTTTCCTATTACTCTTGTCCTTGTGACCTGCTGTGATATTCTGTGCCAATTTCACTATACTTTCTCAATTGGCTTTATTACATCCTGGTTTTTTTTGTAACTCTTTGCATCCTCAATCTGTGTTCACTTTGTATGCCTTAATTTTGTAACATGAACATCTATTTCTGGGAGGACAGTATGTGGATTGTCAACTAGTGATTTATGGTTTTTTTTGAGGTTCTGTATTGTTTCTACTCTTTTTTCTGTATTGCTTTTTTTTCTCTTTAAATAAAAAATTTTTTAAAAAGTACAAAAACATTCAGGAATCCAAAATGCATTAATAACAATGTTTTTAATATTAAAATAATAATATAATAATAACAAATAATAAAATAATAATATAAAATAATAATAGTAAAATGCCTGTGCACTATGGGAGTTGTGCAGAGACCATGTGACAAATAATCTGCAAGAATTTCCAGTGGAACCTGCTAGTTCCAGGTTTCCAATCTTTTCTAAGGTGTGAATTAGGGGCTCAGATAATTCAGAAGCTTGATGCTTAGAAACAAAATTATTCACTTGATGTCAGATACACCCATCACATTAAATCTGGTTAGATACAGGATTGCTAATAAAAACCCTTATGAGGACACTTACAAGAAAATGTCTTATTCAAGGGTCACTGTTTTTATGTAGAGAGCAAGACTATTATCAATAGTCAACCAGTAATCACTGCAGAGAAAATTATTGAACCTCTTAATTTGGTAGAAACTTGGGGTAGAGCTTGGGGACGCAGGTCAAAGTATGTAGCTGGGGATGAAAACAGGAAATTAGGAGAGATTTATTTCTTATTTTACTAGAGAGTAAAAAAGAAAAGAAAAAAGTTTTTGGCTGCTAAATAAGTGGAATCCATAAAAAAGAAGATGAAACATTTTCTACCTGACCTAGTCACAAGTGGGTGTGCACACCATACCACTGCCCTGTAGTAAATGAGCAAATGTAACATTCATAAAAATAAGGGCTTAGAGGTAGCAAGATTAAAATGGAAAATGAAAACATTTTGTTTGGGAAAAGGAAAATAAATGAGGGTCAGACAGCTACCTGTGAGAAGGTAGTGGTCAGAAATCTGAGGGCCTTTGCTCCTGGCTGCTTTGGTAAAGAGGCAAAACCCCCTTTCCCTGGATCTTGTGCCAGGTCTGGGGATCCCAGTCCAGGTACCATTGCCTGCCTGAAAATTCCAATAGCAGCTTCATTAGATTTTCTTTCATGCTATCTGTATTTTACATCTAAAATACATGTGTTGGTTAAAAGCAGCCTAAGATCATGAAGTCAAGTAAATTTAGCAACAGGCCAATGCACTAATATAATGACACTGGAGTGGAATACAAACATACATGCCAAAAGTGTTTTCACTTACAGTCTAAAGTGTTTGTCTATCCCATACTCCTTACCAGGAAGTGATCTAGTGCATCAAATGCAGGACTGTTTCAGCAATCATAATGAACCTCATGCTTGGCTAGGTTTATCTTCAAAATTAGGTATGATTTATGACACTGGATACAGAATGAAGATTTTCTTTGTCTGAAAAAGACAAAAAAAGCAATTGAAACACTGAGATGGACTTTTTACTGAAGTAGGGGTATATTCACATAGTCTGGATCTGCATGAGTAGTAAAGAATGGGAACATAAGTTCTTTTTGAACAAGAAGAGCCAAGGTGATTGAAAGAAAATGGGAGAGCAGGGGCATGTGGAGAGAGGTCCAATCAGAAGCCAGAAGCGTAAACGTCTTCTGAGGTGAGCTTGAGCTAGTGTGATAGCACTGAAAGATTGTCTGCTTGCTAGGACTGAGAGTAGGAAAAGGGTCACAGGCCTATGCAAAGGAGGGAAACTTAGTCATGGATGAATACTTCTTCTGTGTCTACTGATCAGCTCCCCTAAGCATGTCTGAGGTAAGACAGGAAATTAGACCTCTAGTACTGGAGGTTGAAGTTATGCTGGACATTACAATGAAAGTAGCATGAGAAGGAGTTTCTGTTGGACATCAAAGATTTCAAGGCACATTTCATGTTTCTTATTGTCCTGTAACTGACCTCAGAAATTTGGCCCTTACCTACATCCTCCAAAATTTGAAAAAAAATTTAATTTCCAAAAACAATTTTTGTTGCATTTTGAGACAAGTTCTTATCACTTTGTCTAAGGTGGGAAAAAGCTTTGAGATCTTGCCAGCATTTTAACTGCAGAGTTGGATATAGAGGAATGAAAGTCTCAACCTATTATATGTCCAGTAAAAGTTCACACTCTCTTAAATTTAATAATGAATGTTAGGGACAACTAAGGTTAAGAGCAGAAGTGTGTATTGAGAGAAAGATTCAGTCAGAGAGAGAGAGAGAGACAGAAGGGGTCTCACGTAGATTGCAAAAGACTGCAATTTTCTAGGAATTTTTATAGAGTGAAACCATGAGGTGAGGCAAGTGTAAAGAGCCAAAAAATGTAAAGTGACTCTCATGCATCATCCATTGTAGTGCTAAATTTTGAGGCATACACTACCATGCCTTGATCAGTGTTTTCACTTTTATTTCACAAAATTTCCACAACTTTTCAGTGTTGGGGTAAAGTAAAAACACTGAGTCATGGTGGTGCACAAATTTAATGCCAACCCCTTGGAAGACTTAGGAGTGTTTAAAAACCAAGGCCACCCTAGAGAACTGAGCAAGAGCTTTTTCAACATGAGATGCACCTTGAGGGTTTATCTCCTTCCCTAATTATGTTTTTAATGTCCATGGGGCCCTTAGATAATGAGGAGAACATGTTTACAGTTTAAACTTTTATTGAATTTTTAAGTGGACTCGTATACTCTACTAGTGATACATGGCTCAATGCAAACTTTATATGCTCATGTTGGGGGGGTACACAGATGAGTCTCTTGTCTCAGAAAAAAGAAACCATGGGTGAACAACCAGTTATTCACAGTGTTCTGCATTCAGTAAGGTACATGTGGTATTTAGTGTTGTATTATAAATTGGTCTTTGTGTTATATCTGAAATACAAATCAGACATTTGTATTCAACTTTTTTTGTGCATATTCAATGCATTTTGTTGTCAGTTACTTTTAGGTTGATCAAGTCATTTTCCTTTGAAACTCAAATATCACTTTGGTTTCATTCCTTCCAGTCTTCATATTGTCCCCTGTAGAACATGAGCCTTACCCAGTTGTTTGCAGCTTGGAGAGATGTATTCACTTGTTTCCCCTGAGCAGCTCTATCAGGAAAGCAGTGCAATCCTGTTTGAAAATGTGAACACCACTGTGGGTATTTTGTGCCTCTGTTTCCCTTGATTTTTTTATCGTTACTGTACTGATGTGGTCCAGTGTGGTCATACTGCTTGAAATATATAACCCAGACATGATGATAAAATGGAAATTTTAAATTGGCAGAAAGAGTGATTAGCATTAGAGTTACTATTATAAACAACAAGTATTTCTGTAATATATCTTTAATTTCATCTCTGTAACATAGTTTCAGGTCTATTACTTCAATTGAGTGCTGTGAATCAGAAGGATTGAAATCAGAAGGATTCAAACTTGACAGTTCCACATTTTTAAAGAGAGAGGAGTTTATAAGCTACGTAGCACTTATTAGAATACTGAATACATGCACACTTGTGTGCGCATGCAGAAAGAGTTCAAAAAGGTCAATAGAGCGTGAATATCGCTAGGATAGAGCACCTGAATGGAGAAGGAGACAATTCACAGGAAAAATGGACAAAAATCATCAGATATTTTCTGACTAATTTTCCCATTTAAAAATAAGATTTGGCCATATGTGATTCTTCATGATATTAATTATTGTTTTAAATCCATGTTGGTGATGTATTATGCTTGAATATGACAAGCTGCAGAATATTGGGAAGATAGTGTCTCATGTACAGAAAATTTTGTGAATTGTTTCTTCCTGAGGAAATGATTCTGGTTGCTGTTAGGCTTTTTTGGTAAAATGTTTCCTTTTTCTCCTGCAAAACTTTAAGAGAATCAGAAAATAATCACTACATATGAAGAATATCTGAGAATGGAATTCTTAGCTATTAAAGA
>PVJX010026106.1:0-26164 GCA_004027295.1 Dolichotis patagonum | reverse complement strand
ACATCACAGTGGCCATGAGGCAGAGAGGGAAACAAGGAGCCAAGGGGGGAAATACACCCTATCTTGGTTACTTTCTCCCCACTGAGTCACGATAGCCAGTACCCACAGTTTAAAAGAGAAGTTTATTTTGGCTCAGTTTGTAGAGGTTTCAATTTATAATTGTCTGGCTCCAAGGCATAACAGCATGGCAGAGGTGCCCGGCAGAGGAAAAAGACCTTCATAGCACAGCATCAGGGGGCAGAGAGAGAAAGAGGAGAAAAAAAGAGAGCAAGAAGTGATTATGCCTTTGAGGCCACACTTTCATGACCCACCTCTTCAGACCAGATCCCATCTCCATCTTTTAAACATGTAAATACAGTCCCAGCTCATGGGCTGTGCAAAATCTGCCTGCGAAACAATCCCGCCGGATGCTGCTTGCCACCTAAGAGGTATAAGCAGGGGGTGGAGTAGGGAAGCTACAGTCTGTTTCCTTTGACTGAAGATGATGAAAGCTTTGTAGGAGATTAGAGATAGGATTGAAGGTGGTCAGAGCGCTATACTGACGCGCTTTGGATGCCAGCGTAAGCTCATCAAGCAGTGGAGAGAAGATGATGGCTTCTAAGCAAGGAAACTATGGCAGAGCTTCAGTTTAGGAAGATTAATTTGATGAGAGTACAGAGGATGGAATACCATAGGGGAGCTGAGGGGAGTACACAGAGAGAAACGGAGGCGCTTAAATTCGGATGATTATTGTGGCAATCGAAAGATGGAGACAGAAGGGAGGAATTTGGTGCTTTTATTAAGAGGAAAAGTAAACATATTGTTATGGAGAACACATTTTCATAAATAAAGCCTGGCATAGGAATGCAGGGTTTAATGGAGCCAAATGAATCATGAATACAATCATTAGTAAAACAAGATTTCATGATGTCACTGTCAAGTTTCACTCCACAAACTGGAGTTATGATTTTTGGGCTGCTGGATGCAGCAAGATAAATTCCCAGCAAATTGACATCTGACCTAGAGAGATTCTGAGATCATGTATCTGATGATGAACCTGATATGTATTTATTAAAGACTATTTGCCATCAGAAATGATGGTTTCTCAGGAGAAGGGAGGACAAAAGTTATGTATAGAAGCAAGGTTTGGAGGAGACAAAAATTCTAAAACATTTCTTAAACATGAAAAAGGCAAAGAAAAAAAAAACCCTGAAGTTAACATTATTGGGATTAATCCACAAGGTGAAAAATTTAAATTCTCTTTTGTAAAACTGCACAAAGAAAGAAAAGAAATTAAGAACCCACAAGGTCTATGATCTTCAAAGGATAATCTAACAATCTCGGCCTTCCTTATCGTTATTGAGGGTCGAAGATGACACCCCAAAGTTTGGTGCTTCTGTATGCTGAATGCTTTGAAATAAAAGAGAACCAAGTTTCTCAATCTTTCGCCCACACACTCTCCTGGTTCCTGCACACCCATGCCCTGATCCCAAAGCCCAGGAAAGGTTCTCTTTGAGGTTCTCCTAGGCACCCTCAGGATGAAGCCTCCAGAAGATTAACTCACAGGAAGAGATTCAAGACATCACAGTTGACTCTCAACCCAGGTAAACTTTGTCCTAGGTTATTCTGTCTGTTTTTCAGAGCCACTCATCTCCTCTAAAATTGCTTAGAGCCTCAGCTTCCCTCTTCCCTATAAAAAGATTATTCGGGGTTCAACGACGTGGCCCTTCTTTGAGTTTCACCCTCCCTCTGTTTCCTATGCACTTGCACACTGATACATTTATAAGCCTTTTCTCTTGTTCATCTGTCTAATGTCAGCTTCTTTCCTACCCTCAAATCATTGAGCCCTCAGGGGGTGGAAAGTTCCTTTAGCCCTAGTCATCAGAGTTTTCCCCTCTATGAAGAACAGAAACTAAATTTTTCCAACACATCAAATAAATGTCCATGAACACTCCTTGTACGACTCCAACTCGGCTTTGAAGCAGACGGCATCCCAAGCAGAATGTGCTCCATCAGTGGCAGCAAGAACTTACAAAGGGACCATGGGGTTCTGGGTGAAGGGAGAGTCTCAAGGCTACATAAATATAACCACGAAAACAAGTAAATTGAAAAGATGAACAGAAATTAGGAAGTGCTCTGAACATTCTGGTACATGTGTGAAATCTTTTTCTACAAGTTAGTAATGACTGAGCATTTGGGACCTCAGCAGAAGTCTTCAGAGCTGTTTCCTAGAAGGTTCTGAAAGACTACCCGCTGTTGTGGTCACTATCCGTATATACCGAGATATGCCCTTATGAACCTCTTGGGCTGAGGATTTAAAACCTTATATTAGGGAGACTAAGCAACTTCCTGTTACCACCTTTATTGAGTAGTTTTGAATTTCATTTAGTAAAAACAGCTTCCTTTCATATATCAAGAAGGTATGGGCTGGGGATTTAGCTCAGCGGCATAAGCGCCTGCCTGGCAAGCGTGAGGTTGTGAGTTCGATCCCCGGTACCAAAAAAAAAAAAAAAAGGGTATATGATTAGCCCATATAGCTAAAAATGGCAAACTTAAAAAAAAACTTTTTCCTGTCGGTGTATGTAGCTTGTGAATTTGTAGCAACACTGCAGACTCACTCCAAGTGCAAATTCTCAAAGAATTATGCCTTTTTTCCCCAAGAAATAAGAATACCACTTTCATTGTTTAAGATATTGTACATTATATGTAATGCTTGATGGGGGAAAATTTGTGCTTATAGCCTAATGGGTAAAATTCCCCAGAATTTTCTCTTTTCTTCAAAAAAATTCATTGCAAAGTAGTACATTCATTATTCCCTATTGAGTACACTTGGTCACCAATTACATGAAAATATACTGTAAAAATAATTGGTTTTCATCCTCATTAACCAACTATTAGGAAGAAAATGATGAAAAATCATTCATCATTTTATTAAGTCTACAACAGCATTTCTAATGAATCCTCTTATCAAAGTACATGTAGAAAAATATTTCCCTCCCTATTTTCTGGTGAATTAGGCAGCACATGAACAAAAAGGTGGACATTCCCCTTAGGAGCACATTGCAGCATTTCCCATGGAATATTGAGCTCTTTGACATGGGGTGGGGGTAGAGATTACATCTTGCCTTCCCACTATTTCTTCTCACAGGCTTTGTAGAAGATTTAATTGAACCTGGCACTCCCTCCTCACTTCACTACACAAAATGCACTATTTATTTGTTTTTGAGTAATTGCAGAGAAGCAATTATACCATCCTTTAGATCATGCGTGTCACACACTGGTAAGGAAAGGGAAGTACTCTCAGCCCCACAAACCCACAGGAACAGCCCAGGAGCCTCGTCACACCTGTGGTTCCGTTCGTACCCACACACCCACACACACCCCCTCAGGGTGCTGGCTGGATCTTACTTCCTTACCCCTACTCCACACCTGCTACTCCCAACCTCATTCATTTCCTGATAATTGTCTTCATCTGAGCACTCAGCCGAGGACTGTGCTCCTCTCCTCCCTTGGTGCAGGGTTGGTGTATCATGGTTGGGTTTCTGTCTGAAGGGTCTTGTTATCTTCATCAACAATCAGAAATGGACTAACACCACATACCTTTAGCAGGTCTGAAGGGACCAGGGCTTTAGTCTGGTAAGTTTCTCGGCTGTTTTTGTTTGTGTTTTTGATGTGTTTTAACTCCAACTCGGGGCCTCACACCAACTACAGTATGCAAGCACTGTACCACTTAGCCGTGTTCTCAACCCCCTTAGCTGCCTTTTAAGCCCAGAAGAAGTCAATAAAACTGCCCAAATCAATACTATCTAGTAATGGCCTTCTGTGTACAAGGCAGAGAGGACACAATCCTGCACAGGACAAGCTTCCAAGAGGCTCACTGGAAAAGGCCCATCTGAGCCCAAAGCTGGCAGAGGCTACCTGAAGAAGGTAGCAGCTGACAGGGCCCTTGGGAGCCACCGTATTAGTCAGCTGTCCCATTGCTGGGACAAAATACCTGACACACACAACTCAAAGGAGGAAGTGGTTTATTTGGTTCTCGGTTTCAGAAGTTCCAGTGCATGGCTGGGGCCAAGGCAGGAACTTCATGGCAGAAGAGCACGGTGGAGCAACCATTCGTTATGGCAGCCAGATGTCAGGGTACAAGGGGAGAGCACCTCAAGAGAAACATCCTCCAAACCCTGTCCCCAGCTGGCGTGACCTATCACCAACTGGACCCTACCTCCTACTGCACATTCACCTGTGAAGAACCTACTGACCAGTAGGACAACTCTATGACCCAGTCACCTCTCAAGGACTCTCTTAATCTAGTCAAGCTGACAATCAAGTTTAACTGGCACAGCCATTCGGTTTGAATGGGCAGAGAGGGCAAATCCCCAGAAGGGAGGATTATATGAGGGCAAAGGCTACTGGCAGCATGAGAAGTGCTTAGGGAGGACTGATACAAATAGTTGAGCTGCGCGGTGAGTTTACAACCTCAAAATCATCTGTAGGACTTTTAAATCCTAAGTATCAGTGTTCTCCTACCAGCCCACAAATGCAAAACTTCCGATAGAATATAGCCAAAGAGCCAAAGCAGACTGAAAATTTGCATCTCTAACCAGTTCCCAGATAATGCTGATGCTACACTGGTGTCCAAGGATCCAACTTGGAGAAGCCCCAGACAAAATGTAGCGCTTCTAGAATGAAAAGTCTGAAAGGGTAAATGGGGCCTGGTTTTAGTCTGAAAGTCAGACTAAGAATTTTGGCTTTTATTGATTATTCTGGGAAACCAACTGAATGATTTTTAAATGGGGTGAGGTGTTTTAGGGAAGATATTTTAATCGCTTTGCTAAGAATAATTCTGAAAAGGAAAGGACTCATCAACGACTTTTGAAGTAGATAAGGCTTCTTTAGGTCCTTAATGTAGATGTAGAAGAAGGACTAGCAAAAGAAAATAGTTGATATAAACCCCACATACTTATTCTCCTTTAAACTAAGTCCACAACTGCACACACACAACTTTACAAAACATTTAACTGAAAGCTTCTAATGTTACTAAAATTTAGGAAAGGAGGCTCGCTAAAGAAGCTTGTTAAAAATGCAAATGGCTTCTAAGTGCACTCTCAACAGAAATAGATGTGTTTTAATATACTTGTAGGCCCAAGCTCATCGCAATATTATTAACAATAGCAAAAACATGGAAATAACCCAAGGATCCATTAGTTGGTAAGTGGATAACAAAATGTAATATACATACAATAGAATATTATTTAGCCTTAAAAAGGGAGTAAATCCCAAATACACTATATAAATAAAACAAACCAGTCACAAAATGACAAAGGTATGATTTCACTAAATAATAGCTAAATTCACAGAAACAGAAACTAGAATACAGTTTACCATGAGCTGAGAGAAATAGAGTTAGTGTTTCACGTATAGTGTCTCATTTATTTATTTACTTTTGTCTTTTTGAGACAGAGTCTCACTATGCAGTTCACATTGGTCTTGAACTCACTTTATAGCCCAGGCTGGGTTCGAACTTACAATGATCCTCCAGCCTCAGCCACCCGAGTGCTGGGATTACAGGTACATGCTCATGTGTAGAGCTTTTGGGATGATGAAGAAGGATAGTGTGGTGTTTGCAAAACAGTGGAAATGTACTAATGTTATTGAGTTACACACTTAAAAATCAAGATGATAAATTTAATACTATGTATAACTTATCACAATAAAAAAAGGTGCAATTCCTGAAGCAGCCCCAACTAGAGAAGGTGATTCCATTGCTCTAGGGGCCCAGGAATCTGCACTTTAATGCCAAGTCCAGGGGATTCAAAAGCAGGCGCTGAAAGACAAGCAGTCTTTCTCAGCATAGAGAAAAACAGCTCCACTGAAGTGAAGTCTGTTGCAAGTCAGGAGATAGCATTTTGCTTATGGTGAAAGTCTTCCAGGTTCCATTGTGATGTTTTTCTCTGAAACCCAACAACAGCCTTCATCCAGGGCTTTGCTCACCTTCTAAAGATGGCTACCTGAGAGAGACTCCCCTCCTGCAGTTCTTGTGTTGCATGTTTTCTGTGGTAACTACTAGAGGCAGAAACAGAGCAATATAAACACAGATGAGGAACTTTGTGTGGTTAAAGTAGAATGCCTGAATTTTATGGCTGGAACTTTGTACAGTTATTGACTGGCTGAGAGCTCCCTTACAATGAGTGTAAATTAAATGTGAGGCAGATACAGTCTGACAGGAAACTTAATGGAACGTAGATGAGGATAACAGGAACCAGAGAGTTGGAAGCAGGAGAGGGAATGTGAACAATGATATGCATTAAAACTAAAATGTTTTCACCCAGGGGACCCAAACACTATTCTTCCCCAGCTTGAAGTTGTGCATTGCATAATTCTAATATATAGTAGACTTGTGAATCTAGTATATAGTGAATCACTTTAGGAACTGAAAATTATAGGATCAAATATATTTGACTCTTCTGCCAGTCCAAACAGTAATTTAAGGACAAGGTCTCTGAATTAAAAAGAAATCAGAAAGGCAGGAATCAAACAAGAAGAAAGATACTTACTAAGAAAATTATGACAATGGACACAATAAATATTTTTTAAAGTGAAAATGTAGTATAAAGACAGTGTGGTGATCAATTTTATGTACCAACTTGGTTGGATCAGCGAGTGCATGGATACTTGGTCAAACATTATTCTAGGTGTATCTGTGAGGGTGTTTTGGATGCAATTAACATTCAAACCAGTAAAGTTTTGATTAAATCTGATTACTCCTAAAATGTATGTGAGCTTCATACATGTTGAAAGTCTGGAGAGAATAACAGCAACAACACAATTTCTCCCAGCAGATCGCACTTTGGCCTTCAGTACACCATCAGCTCCCCTGGTTCCACAGCCACCTGCTGGGCTTCAGATTTGAGCTGGATTGCACCCTCTCCTGGGTCTCCAGTCTACCAGTCTGTCCTGCAGACTTTGGACTTTCCAGCCTCCCTAATCACATGAGCCAATTCCTGAGACTAAATCTTTCTGTCCATATGTGTGCATGTGCTATTGGCTTGGCTTCTCAGGAGAACCTTCAATACAGGTAGTAGGTGACGTGTGTCTGGTAAGTTGGGAAAGGTAGTGTGTGGTTGTGGTACTTTTTTACTTAGGCCATGAATTCTTAGACATTCTGGTAGTCAGGAGAGGCACACTCCAGGCCCTGAGTTGCAGGCTGTTTTGACCAAACAGTGTGGCTGCTTTGAGCAAAGAGTGTGGGAGAAGTTACCACGTGGCTTCTGAAATTGTATTGTAACAGTCAGGAGCTTTCACACGGTTACTGAACATAGAGTCTCAGATCCCTGAGGGGGCCACTTAAGAATTCTGAACACCCTAGGCTGCCACACTATGGGGCCAAATACCATACCAGGAGATGCTGGCAGGTCCTCCAGTGACAGCCAACGCACAGCTCACCTTCCTTCATGCTGGCCAAATCCCATCCTAGGTCTGAGAGTGAAGGTGGCCCCAGGCTGAAGCCTCCCCATTGAAGGCCACGGATGCCCTGAAGAGGGTTAGGTCATCCTGCCGAAGCTTTTCCAATACCTGCTGTGCAGAACTGACCCAATAGAAGAGTTTAAAATTTTTTTAAATTTTATTTAAAGAGAGAGAAAAAACCCCAACAAAACAAAACAGAAAAAAAGGGTAGCAACACTACAGAATTCCAAAGGAAGAAAAGAAAAGAAAAGAAAGAAAAGAAAAGAAAAGAAAAGAAAAGAAAAGAAAAAACCCACTAAGAAATCACTACTTGATACATTACATACAGTCATCTTGGAAATAGTTGTTCAAGTTACAAAATTAAAGCATATAAAGTAGACATTCAAACAGTGAGACTGTTAACAGTTCTGCTCAATGATCTAACAAAAACAGTAATATGGTCCTCTATCTTACAAACTTAAACATACATGCAGTTATACCCTTTAGAGAACTTTCTTTTCCTCTCTTTTTTACAGTAGCAATTACGCATTTTGGGTTTTATTACTCCTACAGTTATTATTACTTTTTACACTAGAGACACAATATGATATTTATAAATATGATTCTTATTTATTTCACTAATGAGGATAGTGTCAAGTTGTTTCCATTTCCCTATGAAGGCCTCAAGATCATCATT
This sequence comes from Dolichotis patagonum, assembly GCA_004027295.1. Lineage (NCBI taxonomy): Eukaryota > Metazoa > Chordata > Mammalia > Rodentia > Caviidae > Dolichotis > Dolichotis patagonum. Next base: position 18,048 of record PVJX010026106.1, on the reverse strand, counting down.
TTTCATAGCTGAGTAATATTCCATTGTATAAAAATACCACATCTCTTTCATCCACTCTGCGGTTGATGGGTATCTTGGTTGTTTCCAAGATTTATCAATTACAAATTGTGCTGCTATAAACGTGGGTTCACATATATCACTGTGATATGAATTTTTCAGTTTTTCTGGGAAAATACCCAGGAGGGGAATAGCTGTGTTGAATGGAGCTTCCAATCCTAGTCTTCTGAGAATTCTCCACATTGATTTCCATAGTGGTTGCACCAGTCTACACTGCCACCAACAGTGGAGCAGTGTTCTGTTTTCCCCACAGCCTCACCAACATTTGTTATCAGGTGATTTCTTGATGTCAGCTATTCTTTCTGGAGTGAGATGATATCTCAGTGTTGTTTTAATTTGCATTTCTCCAATGACTAGTGATGGTGAACATTTCTTCATGTATTTATTTGCCATTTGTATATCTTCATCTGAGAACTGTGTGTTCATCTCAGATGCCCATTTTTGGAGAGGGTCTTTGAATTTGGGGGGTTTGATGTTCTCCAAAAAGTTCTCCTTTTTGGTTGGGTCTTTCTCTGGTTTTGGTATCAGAGTACTACTTGCCTCCAGGAATGATTTAGGTAGGATTGCTTTCTTTTGAATTTCATTGAAGAGGTTAAGGAGTATTGGCATCAAATCTTCTCTAAATTTCTTGTAGAATTTTCTTTGTTGGTAAGTTTTTTATTACATTTTCAATTTTAATAGCTGATATTGGGTTATTCAAAATTGCTCTGTCTTCTTGGTTGAGCTTTGGTAGTTCATATGTTTCTCAAAATCTGCCCATTTCCTCTGTGTTTTCCTCTCTATGTGAGTAGAGATTTTCAAAGTAGGTATTCATGACCTTTTGAATTTCCATGGGATCTGTAGTAATTTCCCCCTTTTCAGTCCTTATTGCATGAATTTGGGGTTTTTTTCTTTTTTTTTTTTCTTTATAAGTTTAGTTAGAGGTTTGTCAATTTTGTTTATTCTCTCAAAAAAACAACTTTTTGATTCATTAATTCCTTGTATTGCTTTTTAGTTTCAATTGCATTGATTTCTGCTCTAATCTTTACAATTTCCTGTCTTCTATGAGCTTTGGGTTTAACTTGCTCTTCTTTTTCTAGAAGCTTGAGATGAAGCATTAGATTGTTTATTTGTGCTCATTCTGTTTTCTTGACAGACAATTTATAATTTGACAATTATAAAATGACAATTTATAACTATATATTTCCCTCTTAAGACTGCTTTCATTGCATCCCACCAATTATAATAGGTTGTTTCCACATTTTCATTGAATTGTAGGTATTGCTTTATTTCTTCTTTAATTTCTCATCTGTAGCCCACTGGTTGTTCAAAAGGTTGTTATTTAATTTCCATGTATGTATGCCAGTTTTGCAATTTCTTTTGCAATTAATTTACAATTTCAGTGCACTGTGGTCAGATATTATGCATGGGATAATTTCAATACCTTTGTATTTACTTAAGGATGTTTTATGGGATAATATATGGTCTGTTTTGGAGAATGTCCCATGCACAGCTGAGAAGAATGTGTATTCTGATGTGGTTGGGTGGAACACTCTGTAAACATCTACTAAGTCCACTTTCTCGCAGGTATGATTCAGTTCTATTATTTCTTTGCTGACTTTTTGTCTAGTTGATCTATCTCTTTGTGACAATGGGCTGTTAAGGTCCCCTGTAATAATTGTGTTTTTGTGTATTTGGTTTTTCATGTCCTTTATTATCTGTCTTATATAGTTGGGTGCTCCTGTGTTTGGTGCATATATATTTATAATTCTCACTTCTTCCTCTTGGATTTTTCCACTTATGAGTGTGTAGTGTCCTTCTTTGTCTCTTTTAATCATTTTAGGTTTGAAGTTCACATTGTCTGTAAATAGAATAGTTCCTCCTGATTTTTTCTGGGTTCCTGTTGCATGGAATACTGTTTTCCATTCTTTGACTTTAATCTATGAGTTTCTTTTTGAGTCAGTGCGTTTCTTGAATACAGCATATTGTGGGATCCTGTTTCTTGATCCATTCCATCAACCTGTTTCTTTTGATAGGTGAATTGAGCCCATTTACATTTATGGATATCACTGATACGTACTGGCTTGACTTTGCTATGTTGTGTTCCTATTGTTAGTTTCCTGCTTTTCTCCCTTGTTTACTTTTCTGTCCAGCCTGGTGATTTCTTTCTGTTGTTGTTCTGGAGATTTTGGTCATCTCTATCTAGGATGTCCCTCAGCACCCTTTCTAAGGTTGGTTTGGTGGACACGAATTTCTTCAGTTGTTCTTTGTCATGGAAGTGTCTTGTTTCTCCATAAAATTTGAAGTCAGTTTTGCTGGGGACATCAGTCTGGGTTGAAAGTTGTTTTCTTTTAGGACTTGAAATACTTCACTCTAAGCTTGTCTTAACCTGAAGGTTTGTGCTGAGAAGTCTGCTGTAATTCTAATAGGCTTTCCTTGATAGGTGAGTTATGTCTTTTCTCTAACAGCTTTTAGTATTCTGTTTTTATGTCTGAGCTCTTAATTATTATATGTCTGGGTGTAGATTTATGTTGGTAATGACTGTTGGGCATTCTATATGCCTCAAGTATTTGTATATTAGATTTTTTCCTCATGTTTGGGAAATTTTCTGCCATTACTTCTGTGAATAGCTTAGTTATATCTTTTGCATTGTCTCCTGCCTCCTCACTGATGCATATTAACCTAACATTGTTTCTCCTGGCATCATCTTGAAGCTACAGGATTGTCATTTTATGCTGCTTTGTTGTTTTTATAAGTTCTACCCTTTCGAGATCACTATCTGTGATCCTGTCCTCAAGGTCCGAAATTCTATCCTCAGCTTCATTTAAATGGCTTTGCAGGCTTTCAATACAATTTTTTGTTTCTTGCATATCTCTTTGAATTTGTTTCATGGATTCTGCTTGTTTTCTACATTGTTCATTCAAAGTTTCAATCAATTTCCCATGCTCCTGTAGTTTCTTATCTATTTCTTCTCTAGCTATGTTGAGCAACTCATTTACTAAGGTGGTTACTTTTGTCTATACATAAGACATTATTTCTAATTTGCGTTCCTCTGTAGTCTCATGCATTTGTTTCTTTACTTCTTTTATTATCTTTTCAGAGATTTCTGGTGTATGACTTTTAAGGTCCTCTATTTCATTATCACCTGCACTTGCTCCTGATGGACTAGATGTTTGGGATTGCATTTTGCCTTTTTGTTTAGTCACACACACACTTAATTAAAATAATTCATAGTCTGAAAGTCAAAGCATGGAAAACAATATTCCATGTGACAGGGAACCAGAAAAAAACAGGGGTAGCTATTCTATTTGCAGACAATGTGAACTTCAAGCCAAGACTGATCAAAAGAGACAAAGAAGATCACTGCATACTCATTTAGGGAAAAATCAAAGAAGAAGAGATATCAACCATAAATATATATGCACCAAATACCAGCTCACCCAACTATATAAAACAAATATTAACAGACATGAAAAATAAAATAAGTATTAATACAATTGTAATGGGGGATATTAATACCCCACTGTCACAAATAAATCAACTAGACAAAAACATCAACAAAGAAACATCAGAACAAAACTAAACCTACAAACAAATGGACTTAGTAGATATCCACAGAATGTTCCATCCCACAACATCAGAATACACAATTTTCTCAGCAACACATGGGATATTCCCCAAAATAAACTCTATACTAGCCCATAGAACATGGTTAAGTAAATTCAGAGGAACTGAAATTATCCCATGCATAATAGCAGACCACAGTGCAATGAAATTGGAAATCAATGACAAGAGACCCCAAGAACTTAATAAACATACAGAATTCAACAATCTCCTGAGCAAACAATGGGTCATATATAAAATTAATGAAGAAATTACAGTTTTTACAATTAAGTGATAATGCCAGTATCATATACTGGAAGTTATAGAACACAATGAAAGCAATCATCAGGGGAAATTTGCAAGCAGTAAATATCCATAATCAAGAAATATAGCAAGCTCAAATATACAATTTAATGTTGAACCTCAAACTTCTACAAAAAGAAAAACAAATCAAAACCAAAGCTTAAATGATGGAGGAAATTATTATTATGAGAACAAAAATGAATGCAATGGAAACTAAAAAAAAAAATAAAAAGAATCAATGAATCAAAGAGGTGGTACTTTGAAAGAGTAAATAAAATTGACAGATCTTTAGTCAACCTTATCAAAAAAAAAAAGGAAAGAAAAGACTCACATCCATGAAGTTAGGAATGAAAAGGATGAAATCATAGCATATCCTGCAGAAATCCAGACAATCATCTATACCTCCATCAAGAACTTGTAAGATGGAAAATGCAGAAGAAATGGACAGATTCTTAGATACATATGGATTACCAAAACTGAATCAAGAATTTTAAATAAACCAATATCAGTGAATGAAATTGAAGATGTCATAAAAAACCTACCAATAAATAAAAGCCGAGGCTGACAGATCCAGTGCTGAATTCTATAAGAAATTTAGAGAAGACTTAATATTGCTATTTCTCAAACTCTTTAATGAAACTGAAAGGGAAGAAATATTCCTGTAATGACTGACTGATTGTCAACCTTTAAAACTTCAACTAAGTTGATTCAGCAGTTCTACACTTTAGGGTGTAGGGGACCCACCCTAAGGTGGTTATTCACCTGCAAGGTATAAAGGGAAAATGGGAAAGACAGGCATGTTTCTGTTCTACAGAGGAGATCCAGTCTTTGCCTTCAGCTTGGACATCATCTTTTGGCTTCTAGTGAAAATTTCTGTCTTCCTCCTTGGATCCTTCAGCCTTCCATTGTCGACTATTCAGCCTTACAGTGTAGACATTTCAACGCCCGGTTGTAGACGCTTCAGGCTTCCATCACAGACACATAGGCCTCCTGGTATAGACTTGGACGGGACCCTGCAGTGAGCTCTAGCTCTTGGACTGAAATCTTCAGTCTCCAGTGTGCAGACACCCACTGCATGCTTCCTTATCCAACTCTATGACTGACCATCAGAAGGCAATCTTGTAATTTCTTACACATTTGTATATCTTGTGTTATATGTTTCTCTAGTAAAACACAGACTGATTCAATTCCCAAATCCAGAGAAGGAACCCACCAAGAAATAGAACTACCAGCCAATCTCCCTAATGAACATAGATGCAAAAATCCTCTGTAAGATCCTGGTGAACAGAATGCAGCAAATCATCAAGAATTAATGCCAATACCATATACTGGAAGTTAAGGAATACAATGAAAGCAGTCATAAAAGGAAATTTATAGCAGTAAATACCTATAATCAGGAAACAGCAAGCTCAAATAAACAATTTAATGTTGAACTTCAAACTTTTAGAAAAAGAAGGTCAAGTCAAGCGATTAAGTCATACCCCATGACCAAGGAAGATGCATCCCAGGGGTGCAGGTAGAGTTCAACATATGCAAATGAATAAATGTAATATACTATATTAACAGAGATGAGGACAAAAACTATATTATCATCTCAATAGATGCAGAAAAAATGTTTGACAAAGTCAACAACCATCCATGACTAAAAAAACCTACAGAAAATTGGAATACATGTTCTTTATCACAATCTGATAAAAGCTATCTATGACAAACCAACAACTGGCATCATCTTAAATGAAAGCTTTCACTTTAAAATCAGGAACAAGACAAGGATGTCCACTATCACCACTCTTATTCATTATACTTCTGGAAACATTAGCCAGAGCAGTTAGAGAGGAGAAAGAAATAAAAGGAATAAGGATAGGAAAGGATGAAGTTAAATTATCACTATTTGAGGATGACATGATACTCTATATAGAAGACCCCCTAAAACTCCACAGGCTTACAGATTCAATGTCCAAATTCAGTAGTATAGCTGGATATGAAGTCAGCACTCAAAAATCAATAACATGTACAAAAAAACCAATAACATTCCTGTACACAAATAACAAACTCACTGAGAAAGAAATTAGGGAAACAACACATTTCACAATAGCATTCAAAAAAATAAAAGAAATATCTAGGAATTAATATAACAAAAGAGGTAAAAGAGCTATACATTGAAACCTACAGTACTCAAAAATGAGATAGAAAAGAATGTTACAAAATGGAAAGATAGCTTGGGACTTAGCTCAGTGGCATAAGTACCTGCCTGGTGAGCACAAGGTCATGAGTTGGATTCCTCGGTCCAAAAAAAAAGGAAAGATATCCCTTGCTCATGGATAGAAAGAACCAGCATAGTGAAAATGGCCATACTTCAAAAATTGCTGCACAGATTTAATGCAGTCCCAAATAAAATTCCAGTAGCATACCTCACAGAATTAGAAAAAATGATCCTAAAATTCATTTGGAATCAGAAGACACCTAGAATAGCAAAGGTGATCCTAGGCAACAAATTCAAGGCAGGGAGCATCACAATCTCTGATTTAAAAGTATACTATTAAGCTACTGTGATAAAAACAGCATGGTACTGGCAAAACAACAGACCCAAAGATCAATAGAACAGATTAGAAGATGCAGAAACAACTCCAGACATATGTAACCACCTTATCTTTGACAAAGAAGTCAAATACATTCCCTGAAAGAAAGACGGCCTCTTTAATAAATGATTCTAGAAAGACTAGAAAGATCCAACCACAGCCATGGCTTTCTACATGCCAAAGATTAAAACTAGACCCATATCTTTCACCATGCACTAAACTAAAATCTAAACAGATCAAAGATCTAAATATTAAAACAGAAACACTAAATCTGCTGGAAGAGAGAATAGGGAGAACTCTTGAAGACATTGGTATAAGCAAAACCCCAGTTGCACAGGAACTATCAAAAGAATCAGTAACTGGAACCTCATCTTATTAAATAGCTTTTGCACAGCAAGGGAAACCACCAAAAAAGTGAAGAAACAACCCACAGTAGGAGAAAAAATTTTGTTAGCTGTTCCTCAGATGAAAAACTACTACCTAACATATATAAGAACTAAAAAATATCAACCTCCTCAAACTGAAAGATACAATCCAAAAATGGGCATCTTTTTTTAAGAGAGAAAGAAAAGAAAATTTAATAAAGACAAAATAGAAAAAAATGACAAAAAAGTAGAATACAGAATTTTTAAAAATTACCATCATAAAATCGCTAGTTGATACATTACATGTTGTCATCTTAACAATAGCTGTTAAAGTTACAAAATCGAAGCATAAAAAGTGGCTAGACACTCAAACATTGACAGTACAGACTCTTCGGTTCAACAGTCTAACAAAATCTCAGTAATAGAGATCCAACCACAGCCATGGTGGAACCCAGGCGGCTGCACAAAGAAGCAATTTGCCCGCCTTCTCGGTATGCGCCTTCCTCCGGCATAAGCCAGGAGGAGACCCAGTAGCATCTCTTGTGAGCCTACAGTAGCGTCTGCTGTGAGCCTACCTGTGCTCGGGCTTGGAATCATACATCCTAACCCGCTCCCCCCTCCATTAGCAACTGAAGACAGAGGTCTGAGCATCTCTTGGGAAGATGACTGCATGCAACATAGCAAATATGGGGGATCTCCTCTATCTTCTGTTTGAAAGCAAATGCTGTTTTCACTATTTTGTTTCATTATGATTAATTGCTTTACTCTATTCAATATCTCTTTTGTTTGGTTTTATAATGTTCTGTCTTTGGTTTGATTTTGCTATGCCTAATTGGCCAGACAACTATTGTGAAGATAATAAGATATACTATGGTACCTATTACTGTTATCCTGGTAACCTGCTGTGAAGTTCTGTACCAATTTCATTACAGTGTCACAGTTAGCTTTGTTCTGTCTTGTTCTGTTGTATTTCTACTACCTTCAAAAAAAATCTCAGTAATATGGTCATCTATCTTACACACTATACATACCATTATATCCTTTAGAGCACTTTCCTTCCCTTTCACTTTTATAAGATCTATTATATCTATTTTACATTTGTATCTATTATACTTTCATATCTATTATACTTTTTGGATACCATTATTCTGTCAGTTATTATTTTTTACACTAGAGAGACAATGTGATATTTACTACTGTGAGTCTTGTTTATTTCACTAATGAGGATACTCTCAAGTTGTCTCCATTTACCTATAAAGGCCTCAAGACCATCCTTTTTATAGCTGAATTGTATTCCATTGTGTAAAAATACCACATTTTTTTCATCCACTCTGTGGTTGATGGGCCATCTTGGTTGTTTCCAAGATTTAGCTATCACAAATTGTGCTGCTATGAACATGGGTGCACATATATCACTGTGACATGACCTTTTCAATTTTTCTGGGAAACTACCCAGGAAGGGGATAGCTGGGTTGAATGGAACTTCCAATCCTAGTTTTTTGAAGAATCTCCGTACTGATTTCCACAGTGTTTGCACCAGTCTGCACTCCCACCATCAGTGGAGCAGTGTTCCTTTTTCCCCACAGTCTCACCAACATTTGTTATCAGGTGATTTCTTGATGTCAGCTATTCTTTCCTGGGTGAGATGAAATCTCAGTGTTGTTTAATTTGCATTTCTTGAATGACCAGTGATGGTGAAAAATGGGCATCTTAAATGAACAGACACTTCTCAGATTAAGAAATAGAGATGGTAAATAAATATGTGAAAAAATGTTCAACATCATTGATCATTTGAGAAACACAAATTTAAAAAACACTGAGATTCCATCTCACCCCAGAAAGAATGGTCTATATCAAGAAATGAGTTAATAACAAATGCTAGCCCAGCTGTAAGGAAAAAGAACTCTTCTCCACTGTTAGTGGGAGACTAGACCAGTACAACCACTTTGGGAATCAGTGTGGATATCTTCAAAAAACTAGGACTAGACGTCCCATTTGATTCAACTATCCCCTGCTGGGAATCTCCCCAGAAGAATTAAAAATATCTTACCACAGCAATATATGCACACCCATGTTTATAGCAGGACAGTTTGTAATAGCTATCTTGGAAACAGCCCAAATGCCCATCAACCAAGGAATGGATAAAAAATGATTTGAGTTTTTATACAGTGGAGTACTACTCTGCCATAAAGAATGATAAAATTGTAGGTAAAAATGAGAAACTTCTAGGTAAATGGATGCTCCTTGAGACCATACTTTTAAGTGCAATAAATTGGACACACATGTAAATATTACATTGTCTCCCTGGTGTAAGAAACTGAAAGAGTACATAAGGACTAAAATGTACACTAGATATTGTGAAATAGGAAGAAATTGTCCAAAAGAAAAGAGGAACTAGGAAGAGGGAAGGGGAAAGGAAGAAAGGAAAAATAATAAAAGAAGGATAAATCGCAACAAAGCTTTATAAGTAAGAAAGGGAAGAGGAGTTGAAGGTAGGGGACTGGGAACAAAAAGCAGAATCAAGATATATAGAGGTACAAATTCCCTATGATGAATATGATCATTACAGTCTAAATTTACCAATAAATTCAATTTAAAAATAAGAGAAAAAAATTTTAAAACTGTAATTATATCATACTTACCAGTGATTTATTAAAGGGTTTCTTGAGATTAATTTGGCTATATTCATTAAGCTTTTATAGTGTTTCTGCTATTCTGCTGGATCATGTAATGAACATTTAAAAGTTGACACGTATAAAACCAGACCTGGTGACTCTTGCAGTCTGGTGAATAATGTAAGACTTGCTCACTTGAAAGAATAAATAGTTCTGCAGGAAAGAAAAAGTATAGTCATGGTAGAATCCAAGCAAATGACCTCTGGGTCTACAGATCCTTTATGTTGAACATAAAGGAAATAATTCCCTAAGCAATGCATGACTTCATTTCTTTTTCCAAGGATCTCTAGTCATTTAAACTTCTCAAGGTTCTTTCTGTATTTTCAATTTTGTAATAAAGAATAGCAGAACAACTACACCCACCCCAGTAAGCATATACTGGGCCTGAAACCTTGAATTGGCTAGTTTTATATTATTTTTAAATTTTATTAAACTCGCCTTTTGCTGTGCTCACTTCAGCAATCCATATACTAAACTTACCTTTTGTTGTAATTATAATTTTCATGAAAATGACTTCAAAACACTAGAAAATAAAATGATCCAAGGTACACAGAGCTGGTTTTGTTTTTTTCCTGGTTTACTACTGTGAACTAAACTAGGCCCTCTCCCTCCTACTCTTCATATAAATAACTGGGTCCTGGGAATTCTACCTCCCTCGTGGCCTCAGATACCTACTATTCTGTTTGTGTGTCTCACACTGTTGTGATTTCTGAGAGCAGGGGACGGCCAGGAAAGGCAAAAGAATGTTGGATTTTTATAACAAAGTCACATGAATCCCTATCACATATGGATACCTCATTGTGAAGGGACAGCAAGAAAAACAGCCTTTGAGAAAGTTTATTGTTGTCTCCAATAAACTGGTAAATGTTTAAAAGCGTAATAGTAATATAGAGACATTCCAATTCTTACAAAGATAAATAATTTACTTTAATAAATGTGTGAGAGCTCACACTTCCCAGCCCCTCCCCACACTTCCAAGCTGCCATCTGCTCAGGACTGGTCTGATCTTGGGCTCAGTCTCTGGCAGTTCCTCAGCCACCTGGACGGCCAGGAGCGTGGCAAGAGGCTTAGCCCCACCTTGTGGTGGGCTCGAGTTAACAGTGTACTGAGTCAGCGTGCCGAGTGCCAGGTAACTGAGTCATCTTCCTAACCTTGTCCTTGAGTCTCTGCCCAGTGAGTTACCTATCAGCCAGTCTCCCTCTGCCTGTCAACCTCTGACTCTATTGCCACACGCCATACCCCAAATGCGGTGATTTCAGGCAACCATGGCTTCTCGCTCACATGTCTGGGGCCTCAGTGGCTCCCAGGTGCCTGTCTCCTCGCTTGTGTCTCTCCCAGCCACCTTGCTGCCTACATAGGCTCACCCTTGAGGACCTAGTCACACAGTTCTGGCTTGGGCTTTCTATGCATGAAAGACTTGGGGTGGGTGGGTTTCTCAGATGGCCCATCTTTAGAGAGAAGGTACCCAGACAAGAATGTGGAAGGTACTGGTGTTATAGGCTTGGGCTCAGAAACTGACACAATTCTGGCAAATTCTGTTGGTCCAAGCAGCCTGGATTCTAAAGTAGGAGACTTGGGGTCCACCTCTTGGTGGGAAGGATATCAAAGAATTTGAGGTCTTCTCTAATCTGCCATTATTTGTTTCCCCAAAAGTCTCTATGGTTTCAACCACTGGTAAGAATCCTGCGTCAGTCAAACACAGGAGCAACCCAGTGGAGCTGTGCCTGATCTCATTTGTTTCACGCTGCATCTAACGGATGGTTGCCGTCCTTTCTCATGATTTCTCTTGAACTCGCCATTTTGCGCACTGTGCTTGGGTTGGGAGCATCTCTGTGCCCAGCTGTAATAGTCCGGATTCTCCAGAGAAAGGGAACTAATGGGGCACTCCTGCCTCAATACTTTTGCATATTGTGGTCCAGTCAAAGTGATTCATAAAATTAACCATCACACACCCCATCTCAGTGTCCCTGGTCTTGCACAGTCCCTGCTGTCACTCTTTCTTGTGATAGAGACTATGCACTATGAAAACAAGTGTTTCTATACTTGGTTTGTAAGAGACCCATTTCCTGTGTGGTCCTCCCAGTAGCAGAGCTCGTGATGTGTTTATGAGGACAATTAAGTCAAGTTCACACCAGGTAACAGAGGCACAGTTGTCTCTGCGTATACATATGCGTTAGGTTGCTGTGCAGGATTATGGAGGTGTCTGCAGGAAACAGAAGTAAGAGATACCAATGATGACTAAATTCTAGTGTTTGTCCAGTGCTCTATAATTTACCAACAAATTTCATGTACCTTACCTCCTGCTGTCCCTCTGGCCCTGATAGCATTATTATGAAATCTGGTTTGGAAAGGAAAATATTAATAATAACCGCACAGTGCTCATGAATGACCTGTATAATTCCTTTCTTTTCATCGCTATTATTCATTTATTTATGCTCATGATCCATCCCACAAATGCATATTGAGTGCTCAGTGCTAGAGATAAATTGGTGAGAAAAACAGATGTGTCTGTTCTCACAAAGCACACTATTATTGGAGACTGCTGCTAATTAAATAATATCACAAATCAATATAAATTTAGAACTGTGATCAGTGCCTTAGGTAACATACATAGCAGTATGGTAGATACGGAAGTGATCACTTAACTCATGCCAGAAGAAAAGACATTTATACCAGGCTAAGGGGTAGGGAGAAGCTCCATGTTTCAGGAGGGGAAAATGCTGATATTTTGTAAGAGCACGGAAGGAAGGCTGGGGATGGGGGTGCTCCCAAGACCTGAAAGGTCAGTGTACTTGCAGCACAAGCCAGAAAGGGTAGATTCTATTATTTATACTAAGGCCATTTGCAGGAGGAAAAAAACAGCCGTGGAGCAGCAGTGGAGTCAGAGCTTGGACAGGGTTCTTCTCAGTCCTCAGTTCCTGCTCCTCTCTCTACAGTTTGCTGTTTGTGATGGGTTCAGTCTTTGAACTTTATTCAAGGGGGATAAAAATACAGCACGGCGAGGGCAGGAAAAATACACCCAGGCAAAGGAGAATCACTGTCAAAGAAAGCCCAGGGGAGTTGCAGAAAAACATGAGCTGGGAATTTAAAGTAAGGGAGCTGAGTTCCTGCAGAGAGCTTAGAGAAAGAGTGACTAAGATCAAAGCTCTGTGGGAAGCGATGCATTCTGTGATTAGGATTCTGGATTTGAAACAAGTGTGGGTCCATCAGCTAATAAATCTGATCATGGCAGATGATGATTCTAGTGTTGGAGCAGTCTAATCTATCACACTTTCTCCCTAGTAGTCTTCAGAAATAGGATCAATGTTCATCTAAATAAAGCATTTTCACTTTTGTCCCCTCTGGAGAGGAGGGCTGAATGAACTCAATGCCTTCTCAAATTTCTAGTGATTCATAAAGCAATAGATCTTCTGCGTACACTGAAATACAGTGTTGGGGCAAAGTGAGAACCAATGCGAAGGTTCTTTGCCTCCCAGAGGGAAAATGCTTTGTACCAAAAACTCCTTCCTAGAAACCACTGCAGGCTAAAGAAAGATTGCACTGATCAAGAGGAAACATTGTGTGCATAAAATATATGACAATGCTAATATTTGGAGGGAAAATAAAGCTCAGAGAATTAATGTGCTTGGAAATCAAATTATGTCTTCATTACAAGAAACATATATAAATGAAATTGCTAAGTTAAACTGCAGCACAGAACAAATGGATTTAATAGATACCTACAGAATGTTTCATTCAACAGCAGAAGAATATAAATTCTTCTCAGAAGCCCACAGAACTTTTTTTAAAGTAGACCATTTTTTAGGTCATAAATCAGATCTCAATAAATACAAAAGAATTTAAATAATCGCTTGCCTCATCTCTGACTACAATCGAATGAAACTAGAAATTAACAGCAAAAGGAATTACCAAAACTACACGAACACAGGGAGATTGAGAAATGTTTTCTTCACTCTTGACTGGTCAGTGAGCCATGAAAGAAAACAGGAAAGATATTTTTTAAAAAAATCCTAGAATTGAATTATAGTGGAAGTATAACGTACGTATCTAAACCTTCGAGGCACAAGGAAAGCAAGTTCTAAGAGGGAGCCGAACAGCCATGAGCACCTACATTACAAAAGCAGAGACCTAAATAAATAACCTAATTATGCATCTCAAAGTGCTAGAAAAACTAAGAATAATCCAAATCTACAACTAGTACAAGAAAAAAAGTATCTGGCCCTGAAGCAAGGCCAGCAGATTGCTATAGCTGCTGGTTTCAAACAGGAGCCTAAAGAGAATTCTTTCTGTGGTCTGTTGGACATTTCAGAACTTTGGAAATGGAATGGTCAGTTCATCAGAAAGAAATAGCAGGTGAGTGTGGCAGACTTTCAGCAGCCCAAAGGAGAGAGACCCTGGCGCGTCGGGACCTGCACTGTGCCGTTCACTAGGGGTGCCGGGAGAACAAGGAGCTCCTTCCCTCTCTGGGGGGTGGCTGTGAGCCTGCCAGCAGGTGGGCTGAGAATCAAACATCTCATGTCGTCCTGTCCCCCATACTGTGTCCCCCCCACCCCGAGCAAGTGTGAGCCAGTTAACTACACAGCTTGTGAAAAGATTGGCTATGTTATTTAGTATGAGCTCCCCATATGCAAAGATATGGACAACCATTTGGAAGAAAACAAGAGACAATATGACAGATAGTGAAGATCTCTGGTTGTCTAGCTTTGAAATTTATGCTTTCTTATGTCCCATTCTGTTCTGTTTTATTGTGTTTAATTTTACCCCCTTTAAAATAAAATTTTAAAAAATTGTAAGGATCAAAATGGAAATTTAGAAAATTGAAATAAAAAATACAAAAGATTGGTGAATAGAAGTTGGTTTCTTTGAAAGGATGAGTAAAATTTATAAAGCCCTAACCAAAATTACCAAAAGAAAGAGAAGATTCACATCAACATAATTAGAAATGGAAAATGTGAAATTACAACAGACCTCAATGAAATCCATAAGGTTGTTAGAAACAATTTCTAAAACATATATTTCAATAATGGAAAATCTGAAAGAAATGGACTCCCAGACACTCATAACATAACCAAAATTGAGCCAGGAAGATATAAAAACCCTGTAACAAATAATAAAATTGATCCAATAATAAAATCTCTACCAACTAAAAAAAGTCCAAGACCCAATGATTCACTGCCAAAGCTTATCAGAACTTTGGAGGAGCACTAATGTCAATACTTTCATTTTTCATTGTAATTGAAAGAAAATGAATACTTTCAAACTCATTCCTTCAAGCCAGCATTGCCTGATGCCAGAGTGAAATAGACACTCAACAACAGGGACAGGGATTTAGCTCAGTGGCATAAGCACCTGCCTAGCAAGCGCAAGGTCGTGGGTTCAATCCCTGGTACCAAAAACAAAACAAAACAAAACAAAACCACTCAACAACAGTAAAAAAAATTACAGGCCAATATCATTGATGAATATAGATGCAAAAATTATCTCAATAAGATACTTGCAAGTCAGAATTTAACAAATCATTAAAAAGATTATACACCACAACAAAAGTGGCTTCATCCCAGGAGCACAAGGATGATACAACATATATAAATCAATAAACACAATACACCACATAAGCATAATCAGGATAAAAATGTCAGTGATCATCTCAATAGTGAAACAGTGAAAGCTTTTGTCAAAATCCAATATCATGTCATGATAAAAAATGCTGATGAAAATAGGTATAGAAGGACCTCACCTGAAACTGGTGAAAACTGTTTGTGGCAAACCCATCCATAGCCAGTATCACCCTGAATGGGGAAAACCTGAAAACATTCCCTCTAAAATCGGAAAGACCTTTGTGTTCATGCTCACCGCTCTTGTTCAGTACTGTACTTGAAAGTTTATCCAGAGCAATCAGGCAAGAAAAAGAAATTTTTAAAAAGGTGTGAATAGGAACAAAAAAGAAACCAAATTATCCCTATTTGCAGATGATATGATAATTTACACAGAGGACTTTAAGAACTCCACCCAAGACTTAGAGTACATAAATAAATTCAGCAAAGTTACAAGATATAAAATCAACACACAAAATGCATAACATTCTAATTAGCCAATAATTAATCCACTGAATAAGAAATCAGAAAAATAATTCCAATTATGACACCTTAAAAAATCAAATAAGTCAATTTAAAGAGATAAAAGACCTCTAAAACAAAAGCTATGGAGCTCTGAAGGGATCAAAGATAATATTAGAAAATGGAAAGACATCTTGTTGCTAGCTAGGTGGAATTAATATTATTAAAATGACCATATTACCAAAAATGATCTACAGACAATGCAATCCTAATTAGAATACCAACAACATTCTTCACAGAACTAGAAAAAGTGATACTAAAATTTATATGGAACCAAATGAGTCCAAGAATAACCAAGGCAATCTTGAGAAAAAGAGAGAGAGAAAAAAAAAACAGTGCAAAGCAGGAATTCCAGATTTCAAGTCATACTACCAAGCTCTAGTAACAAAAACAGCATGGTAGTGGCACAAAAATAGCATGTAGGGCAATGGAATAGAACAGTAGATACAGATACAACCTTGTACACCTTCAACCATCTGATTTTTGACAAAGTTGCCAAAAATATGCTGGAGAGAAAAATAGCTTCTTTAGCAAATGATACAGGGAAATCGGTTATCCACATGTAAGTATTGAAACTAGATCTATATTTCTCATTCTGTACTAAAATCAAGTTAAAAATGGATCAAAGACCTAGATATAGCACAGAAATTTTGAAATTACTGAAAGATAAAATGGTAAAAACACTAAGCCATAGGCACCAGCAAGGACTTCCTGAACAGAGTTCTACTAGCACAAGAAATAATACCAAGCATCAACCGATGCGATGGCATCAAATTAAAATGTTTCTGCATAACAAAGAAAACTACAGTGTGAAAAAACAACCTATGCAATGGGAGAAAATTATTGTCAGTCCACAAAAGGACTAATATCTAGAATATATAAAGAACTCTCAAAAAATCAACCCCCCAAAACAAATGACCCAATCAAAAAAGTAGGGAAATAAACTGAGTATACTTCTCAAAAGAAAAAGCTATAGTTGGTCAATAAGTACATGAAAAAAAAGTTCATCATTTTTAGCCATTAAGGAAATGCAAATCAAAACTCTGAGATTCCATGTTAACTCTGTCAGAATGTCTTTCATCAAGAACACAAAAAACAACAAATGCTGGCAAGGATGTGAGGAAAAAGGAACCTTCCTATTTTACTGGTAGAAATGTAAACTGGTACAAACACAGTGGAAATCAGTATGGAGATTTCATTTGACCTGGCTAATATTTCTGAGTCTATTTCCTAAATATATCCTAATACATAGTACATGTTAGTATAGTCACACATGTATACTCACAATAGCTACAACTCACAACAGCTAACCTCTGGAAATAGCCTAGATGCCTATCAGAAGATGAATGGACAACAAAAAAGTGATGAATATACACAATGGAACACTACTCAGCTATAAAAAAGAATGGAATCAAGTCACGTGCAGGAAAATGCATGGCCCATGAGACCATTACGTTAAATGAAATGAGACAAGCACAGAAAGTTAAATAGCATATGATTTCTTCAACATAAAATATAAATAAATTAAGACTAAAATAAAGGGGGGATGGTAGGAAACAAAAAGACTTTGTAGAGATGAGGCAGTAGGTTGGAGGGAAGAAACAGGAAGGGGAGGGAGAAAGAAAAATGAGAATGACAAGGATCAAGATAAGATACATATATCTACTCCTCAATGTGATTATTATGTATCACAAACAAACATGAAGTTTTTTAACTACACAGCGTGGATGAAATTCGCCTCACACTGGTTAGCAGGCAAAATGAGGGACATTAGCCAGGCCCTGAGCCAGAACTGGAAAGGCGAAAGCAGGTGCTTGGAACACTTTTGTGAAGATGACGTTGACTGGCTGAGGGAAGCCATCGATGCTGACGGATTGGACTGGAGATGTGGCTCAGAGCACTGGCATGATGGCATGTGCCCACCGGAAAGACAGCCCAGGAACTCCCGAGCAAAATCTGGAAACGTTGACCAAAGGGACATGTGGTCGGCTCTCTGAAGACCCCTTGTGTTCAGTGTTAGACCACTTAGGTCTACAAAGAGATGGACCACTGCCCGTGCACTCAGGGATTTAAGAAATGAAAAGGATGAAGGAGAGGAATACAACTCTTAAAACAATGCTGATTAAAACGCACGTCTCCAGACTGAATCCCAGGCCCACTGCATGTGTCTCTGGAGACCAGCAGGGCTGGGAGTATGAATTCCTAACCTATTTCTCGGTGGCAGGTAAACGATCTAGACAGTGAAGGAGTCAAGAGTGGAAAGAAAGAGGCTCACATCTGACTGCAACCTTAAGAGACACCTAGAGGAAGAACCAACCGACTGAGTCCAGTGAATCCCCGAAACTGCTAGAGTTTATAGTAAACCATCTAA
>PVJX010026105.1:0-26223 GCA_004027295.1 Dolichotis patagonum | reverse complement strand
AATATTTACAAATAAACTGAACACAAGTTACAGACTTGTTCATTAAAAATTATAAAACGTTGCTGAGGAAAGACCTAGTAAATGAAGAATTATTCCATATTCTTGGATTAGAACATTCAGTGTTAAGATGGCAATTATCCCAAATTGATCAATGCAATGCTTTTCAAATTTTCAGCAGGATTTTATTTATGTTGATTCATTATTTGTTTCAGAAATTAATTAGCCAATCATTAAATCTATATGGAAAGAAAAAGAACTAGAATAGTCTGGAAAAAGTAAAACAAAATGAGCACTTCTGCATTTTGATTTCCACATTTACTATAACATAACATTACAATTATTAAGACAGGGCGGTTGGTACTGGCACAAATTTAGATGTATAGAAAATGGAACAGAGTTGAGGTCAGAAACAAATTCTTATAACTATGGCCAACTGATATTCAACAAACATACCAAGGAAATTCATTATAGAAGTAATATTCTTTTAAACGAATGGGACTGGCACAGTAAGCTTTTTGCATACAGTAAATAAGGAAAGGAAAAAAGAAAAGAAAAGAAGAGAAGGAGGGAAAAATAACACAGATCTTAGCTTGCAATATACAAAAAAATTAACTAAAAATGCATTTTAGACTGAAACGTAAGCGCTAAACCAATACAATTTGTTAAAGATGTTAGATTAAGCAAAAACTTTTTATCGTGTGTAAAGTATTATCCACAACAGAAAAAAAATCATAAATTGTAGTCACAACAAAATTAAAAATGTACTTAAAAATCAACTTTTACCCAGAAACTATGAAGAATTATCAACAAAACATACTTCCCAGTCAAAAATGGGTAAAAATTTAAACAATGAACCAAAAAATATGTACATATGGCAAATAAGCACATAAAAAGATGTTCAACATGATTATTCACTAGTACACAAATAGAAGTTACAATGAGACATAATTTCACACTCACTAGAATGGTTATACTAAATAAGGTCAGTAAAAATTCAGAGATATTTCAATTACCATACATTGTTGATATAAATGTGAAATGCTACAATCATTTTGGAAAACAGTTTACAAATTCTTCAAACTTAAGTTACAAGACGAACCAGCAATCCCACTCATAGTCATGAATGAAAGAGAAACAGAAATATATGTCAACACAAAGACTTTGGACAGGAATATTTTTAGCAGGAACATCTACAATAGCCAAAACTCAAATAATCAAAATGTGGGATATATATATATATATATATACAGTAAAATACTACACAGCAATATAATGGAATGAGTTGTGCATCTTAAAACAATGAACAAATTTCAAAAATGTTACTTTCAGTGAATGAAGCCAATACAAAAGATCACATATTGTATGAATCCATTTATATGGAACGTCCAGGAAAGGCACAGTTGCAATTGCAACAAGTAGAAATATGATTTCTGGGGGGGGGGAGTAGTGGCAGGAAAGAACTAACAACAAATACATATGAGAGATTACACTGGGATAGTAAAAGCTTTCTAAAAATCTGTTTTGTAATATGCTTGCAAAACTTGTATTTACTAATAATTTTTGGAACTGTACAGTTTGAAAGGAATAAATCACCTGATACACTAAATATGCTAAATAAAATTATTTTTAAAAAATCTTACACAGTCCAACCTGGCATTTAAGGTAAAAATCCTACAAAACACAAACTCTACCCGTTCGTAAGTTGATGTGCACTTAGGTTATATCCAATTCTTGGCTATTGTGAATAGTGCTGCAATAAACATATGAGTGCAGATGTCTCTTCAACAAATTGACTTCATTTCCTTTGGCTATATACCCAGGAGTGGAATTGCTAGATCATATGGCAGTTCTATTTTTAATTTTTGAGGAATCTCCAAACTATTTTCCATAATGGTTGTACTAATTTACATTCCCATCAACAGTGTTCAAGGGACCCCTTTTCTCCACATTCTCGCCAGCACTTGTTATCTTTAGTCTTTTTGATGATGACCATTCTTAATAAAGTAATGTGATATCTTACTGTGGTTTTGATTTGCGCTTCCCTAGTGATTTGTGATTGTAAGCATTTTTTTTCATGTACTTGTTGGCTTCTGGTATGTGTAACTAGGGCTGATCAAAAAATACACTATTTAAATTACAAAAACTATTATAGTAAAACACAATTTGCCATTAATTCTCATCAAAATATTCCTGATCACTTCATACATACTTATCACCTCATTCTTGTCACTTCTGAAATAGTCATTAGTGTCATTCCAAGGTTGCCTTCACATCCTGATTTGACTCAAAACACTTACGACAATTTCTGTAAAAAACCAAAAAAATATAATGTGTCCCAGTCCAACTTATTCACTGGTTGTGGCACTATCTGACTTCTGGTTCTTCCCCAAAGTCATAATAATTATAAAAAGTAAACATTTTGAGTCAATTCAGGACATGAAGGTGGCCACAACAGCCCAACTAAAGACACTCACAAAAGCACTTCCAGAATTGAGAAACAAATCAAATTTTCCCATAATGTCAACTTTGAACCTGACTACTGAGTTTGATTCAGTTCTTGTTCAACTTGGTTTGCAACTAATGTCATGGAAAGGATCAAGTTCATGAAACAAGGTAACACTAGGTTTTTTAAAATCATTTTAAAGAGAAAAAAGAAAAAAAAACCCAGAAAAATCAAGAAGCAAACAAATTTAAAAAAAAAACAACAACAAAAAATAACAATAGCTATATAGGTTTTCAAAACAAGATGATAGGAATTTAACAATGGTTTCATATTGCATATTGTTATCTTCAAAATAGTTGCTCAGGTTATCAGATATAGGAATAAAGCAAAATAGTAAAATGAAACAAAACATTGGGTTTCAAAAACAAGATAAAAGAAAGCACAGTTGCTATAATGCATATTGTTATCCTCCAAATAGAGGCTCAGACTACCAGCTTTAGGGCTGAAAAGTCAATCAAACAATACAAGCATTAAGTAATTTTTTTTTTTACTTCTGTTGCTATCATCTCAGCCTGACTTCCTCTAAATCAGCCCATTACTTACCAGGGTTGAGGTATGTGAGGGTGTTGCACTTCTAGTCTCCCAGCTGGCACACTGGCTGGCTCATGGGAAGGCATGGTTTGGCTTCTTGATTCTCTTCTCGTTCTCCATGGTTGGGTGCCCCTGGGTCATGGGAAACCGTCACTTCAAAAAGTTCACAGAAAAGATTTTTAACATTTTCACCATTAAACAAAAAATTTTTGAAGAGACAGATATGGTATGTTCAAATTGATTTTACAATATCAATCAACATTTATGTATATTATGCAATATACACATACATGTCAAAATAGAATAGTAACCTATAAATTTATACACTTTTTGTATCTCTGTGTATCCGTTGAAATTTAATTTAAATTTAAACATTTTGAGACCAAATTTGACTTCATCTTAACTGAGGGTATATGAGTATGGGCTCTGAAGTCAGACAATTCTGACTTCAGCTCTTCCACTTAATCTCTGTGAGGCATGAGCAAATGATTTCATCTCTCAGATTTATCATATGTGTCTGTAAAATAGGGCTAATAAATAGTGTATCCTCACAGGGCTATCATTAAGACTTAAAAGAGGCAAGGCATGAGAGCATTTAGCCAAGGCCGGGCAAAGGATAAACGTTTACTGACTGGTAACTAGGATTATTTACTACATTTCCAAATTACTTACAGGCTTTTCCAATATTACTTTTGCTAATTCTAATTAGTAATTCTAATTCAGTATATTGTAGGGTCACTCTCTTCACCTAAAGCTCTCTACCACTCTTGTTCAGCAAAACAACATACTTTTCAAGCCACTCCTGAGCATCTCATTCCACTTTTCTTCTAAAGTCTTTTACAAATTACCATATATACATCACCTATATGATTCATAAGCACAATCCTTTTCCTTGGTGTATCTTTGGATCACACTTTCCCAGGCTGAGGGCAAATCAGTGCAAAGCAGCTCCAAAGTAGCTTCAAAAGTAGCTCATTAGCTCAAAAGTAGCTTTTGAATCTTTCTTTACCACCATTCCAGGTAGCCAGATTGGCATGTGATTTGGCAATTATTTACTATTCCTTGGACCTAGATTAAATGTTCTCGGATATATTTGCATCAAGTGACACTCCATGTTTGTGGAATAAATAAATAAAAATGTTTAGAGAAAGGTAAAAGTCTTAAAATACATTTAAAAATATTTGTTAAGTATGTGTTACATATTTGGCTGCTAGCCAAAGGAAATACAAACTTGTTTCTTCTTATCCTGCTTTCTAAAGGGTTAAGTAACCAGGAAGGGTAGAAATGAGCTCAGTAATATTGGGCAAAAGGATAAATTTAACTGTGTTAAATATATACTTTGTAAAAAGAGAGAGAGAGACAGAGAGAGAGAGAGAGAGACAGAGAGAGAGACAGAGAGAGAGACAAAGAGAGAGAGAGAAAGACAGAGAGAGAGAGAGAGACAGAGAGAAACTGAGCCCCATGTTCTTGAATTGTCTGCAAATATTCAGTAGTGCTTTTGTGGATGAAGCAATGAACCACTGTAGTCACGATTCATCTTCTTTATAGTCAACAATTCAGCAATTCTTTATTTATTAAAATAGAAGTATGCACATATGAATTCCTCTCTTTCTTTTAACTTCTGTAAGTCTTGAAAATGGAAGAAAAACATCAATTTTCCAAGAGTTCAGACATCAAAATTTCAACCAAAAGACCTGTCTTTACTAAAGGAAATAGCTGTTCTTGCTAAGATTTTTATTCTTCAAAGGATTTCTAAATTGCACTTTTTTAAATACATTACAACAGATAACAACCTACATCATTCCCTGTTTTGTAACTTTTGATGAGATCTTAACTTTCCTGCTTCTTTCTTTAGTTTTGTCTCCATCAAATATCACTTTTTGAAAATTGTGATAAAACTTCTTTCTTGCCCTGGTTGAAGGCTAAACACAACCTTTCCCTGGCCCTATGCCAACACTGATCTTGTGTGTAAGTGGCTTTGGATGTGAGTCTCTCAAATGTACACTGGGCTGAAAATATGTGACTTCACGGGCATGTTGAGGAGAATAAATAAGGTAACAAGTATGAAAATAATTCAGTAATTTAAAATAAAATTCCAAGTCCTCATTAAGTTTATTCCATATCTTTCTCAGCTCTCTATGTGTGGTCCCACCAGAAACACATCTTCATCTGTCCCCTGGAGTTCAAAAGAGTCACTGGGTTGGCTGACTTCATCTTTTGTTTTACTCATTAAGTAAGACATTGGCTTTTCTTCTGCTAAACTTAGACCTTTCTGTTTTTGAAGGAGGGTTTCTTTTGACTTTTAGCTCTAATACTTAAAACTGTGAGCAAATTGCTCAAACTCTTAAGTAAAGGTCTTCATCTGCAAAATGGGAGTAAGTATTAAAGGTTATAAAACCCTTGAGTGGTACTCAAATGCAAATGTGTATTAAATATTTAGTAAATCTGTTTCAAAAAGATGCATGTTCAATATTTGAGGAGCTCTAACACCTATCAGTTCTATTATTTGTCCCATTGTGTATTTCTCAATAAGTTCTCCCTACCCTCTATCATTACCAAGAACAAAGTTTTCAAAACATTAATTTTGCAGGAACACAGAGAGACTAATTTGCAAATATACTGAAATGGAAAGGATAGTTCTTGAATATATTCTATGTCATCATAGCAGAATACAGGAGAAAAAAATAGAAAAAAGCTTCATTACTGCCCAAGCCAATTTGACTCTTGCAAACCTAATTAAACATGTCGAGTATATAAAATATATCATCCCAGATAAGACCATACTGTGAAGTTCTTCATCTTATTAAGAGCCTGCATAATGCTTCTTCAACATAAATTTTATACCCAGACAGGTATTCTTTGAGAAGGCTCACAATAGGAATGACCTAAATTAGGGTGACAGAGGTAAAAGATGAATCACTAGTGCCTGTCTTACCCACAAGAGGGATGAGAATTCCATCTTCCATTATTGCCTAATTCTAGTGTGCTAACATTATCTTAGGAAAAAGCTTCCTTCTTTCAGGCCTTACTATTCCCTGCAGTTCTACATATGGTTAAGGGGTTTCATAATCCAGAGAAATAAACCCAAACCTGAGTCATGATTTCAATGCCCAAAGACTCTTAGGGACTTGAAATGTCACACTTTAAATGAGGTAATGAGACCCAGGTACATGATACATTGGAGATCTTAGACATCAATACTTCTTACAACATTTTGAGAGAAAAGAAAATTAATTAATGTAAGTAAGATACCCACTAGAACTCACTGGTCTACAAAACAAACCACTGAATTTTTTAAGCGTAGAATTTTATCATTTGATAGGATTAGTACACACCTCTCATATTTTCTTTTACTCTAAAACACCATTTTGGTGCACAGCAAAATCTCCATACTCTTCGATACATTGATCATTTCAGATTAAATGTAAATTCCCTTTTAGGGTACTCACTTTCCATATGATCAAAGATAAAGCCACACTCAGCTAATGTAAAACAATTGGTGACCAATCAACAGAATAACCTTCTTACATGCTCTGCTGATATTATTACTGTGAATGTCCATGACTTGTTCCACCAATGACTAAATCAAAGGTAAACTTCTTTAAAGAGGCTAATGTGCGAGGCCACTCACTTCAGGTACTCAGGCTTATTTTTTTATTATTTTTTCTTTCTCAAATCCTGAGTTCTCAACGTGACTGCACACTGAACTGAACTGAGCTTTAAGATAAGACATGATAAGCATTCAGATCCCAACTCAGACCAACTAAACAACAGCCTCTGGCCTATGAGAAAGGTGCATAATGAGCATTATAATACAGGGACAAGCATAGCTCCTGGTGCCAGATGGCCTGGTGTCAAATCTGACTGTGCCAATCACTTGGTGTTTAATCACAGGCAGGTTCCTTAACCTTCCTGTGCCCCAGTTTACTTTCTAGTGAATGAAGAAAACAATAGACACTCTGTGTAGGTATATTGTGAGGATCGAGTACACTAACACGTGTAGGACTCATAGGATTATGCCTACCACATAGAAGGTCCTATATTACTGCTATTACTATAATACTTAAAGATGTAGGACAATGATTTATATATAGACTTTGTATGTAGAACACTAAAGACCAAGCTTGCAACACCCAAACCACTGAGAAATCCATCCAAACCATTTCTAAATCATGGTAAAAGAGAACAAAGTTTCAGATTTCAAAAAATG
Organism: Dolichotis patagonum; assembly: GCA_004027295.1. Classification (NCBI taxonomy): domain Eukaryota; kingdom Metazoa; phylum Chordata; class Mammalia; order Rodentia; family Caviidae; genus Dolichotis; species Dolichotis patagonum. The sequence continues at coordinate 18,979 of PVJX010026105.1, read as the reverse complement.
AAAAGTTCTGGAGATGAATAAAGTGATGATTACATAATAATGCTAATGAGGTATGCCCTTAAAATGACTAAAATAGCAAATTTCTTGTTTTCACATTTTACCACCATAATAAATGATAACTGTTAAAACAACAGGAATACTGAATATATTTATGGGTTTCCCTGATTACAGGATTACTTTCAATCTACTAAAAACCCATTTGTATTCTTTCTTGTCTTTCATGTTCCCCAGATGAAGGCCATATTTCAGTAACTTTTTTTTAAATTTATAACCTCACTTTTAATAGGTACAATGGGAAGTTGATTCAACCACAAAAATATGCCTCAACAATATTCATTACAGTGAACAGAAGCTATAGAAAATACCCTGCATCTTTCAGGTCCCGCAAACAGAAAATTCTCTTCTTTAGTGGGTCAAATTTCACTGACATTGTAATGTTCCCATAGAGTTGATGTTTGATTGATGCTGTGACAGCCTTTTCAAACCTTACATACTGTCAGTGCAGCCATATCAAAAACTGTTCTTGACTTTGTAAAGTCATTTTTAAAACTTGGGGAAGGGAAGAAGATTAAAAACTACTTCATTGACAACCCAAGGGCACTTATATTGACAGAATAATGCCCTTCACTTTGAGTTCATTTCATATATATATATATATACATATATATATATATACACACACACACATATACATATATCATATGTATATGAATGAACAATGTGTTGGTTCTGCAGTTCCTTGAGATTCATTAAAGGACCAATGGAATGACGTCTCTGCATACATTTATGCACTGTATGAGATACTTATAGTAAAATTCAATTGTGACCCGGTTTCAGACCAGATACAATTTTAACATTTTCAGCTACTGGAATGGGAAGAACAAATAGCTATTTTACATTCACATTTCCCTTTCCAATTGATCTTGGAACTCCCCTTGGAACAACCTCATGCTACAAGGACTCTAAGTTTCCAATTCATTTTCACTGGAAAGGTCTAAACATGAAGCAATACCTTCTCCTTTATCAGTCACTGTGGATCCCCTAAGGCTATTGTTGTGTTGAAGCAAGTCACTAAGTGCAGACTGATAGCATTTCCTCTTCCAAAGCTCATTGACTAAGAAAATACACATAAAGGTAGCCTATTCTAACAATATCCCAAGGGGAAAAACAGTCTTATTGCCACCCATTTTTAGTGATGGAGATAGAGGGGGTAGAGAATAAAACACCTTGGCGGCTTCAGAAGATAACAGACCAATACTATATATTTTGATGAAAAAAAGTTTTTAAACAAATCATGAAAACTCTACCTATTCAGAAAATATAGAAGCTATCCACTGTCACTTCAGATTAGAAGAGAGTTAGGAAAAAAGGTCCAAAGGTAATAGACATTTCACTGAATTTGTAAATTGCTTTACTAAATGAAAATTCAAAAATGAAAAGTGCATCAATATGACATTTTGTTATTCAGAGAACACAACCTACCCCTACTCTCAGTGACTGTCAATGCTCAAAACCATGTACTTGAAATGATGTCTTTAACTTCTTCCTTAAATTATTGTCTGATACTTTTCTTAATGCTGTTGCAAACCAAGTGTTCAATTTCAATACAGAAATATTTTAAAGTCTGAGTGATAAACATATTTCTAAATTAGGTACCATAATTATGTCTTAGTTTATAAATATTTTCATTCTAACCTACATAAATGCAATATAATTAGGAAAAGGAAAAAGGAACCTGGAATTATATTTGTTTACAATTTTATAAACCTAGCTATGCTTTTCTTTTAGTGCTGTGATCTGCAGCTGTAAAACATCCATAACACTATTTTTAATCATCTAATTTTATTTAAAGTTGCTTCCTTCCTCTGTATATTTATTTCTTTAAAAATACTATTTAAAATTTTTGGATATATTTTACAGGAAATTGAGAAATAATTCACTCATGTAGTCAAAGATAAAACTTCTGGGTCATCAAATTTTAAATGACAATAATAGAAGTAAATAAAACTGATTATGTGAAGAAAAGAAATCATTTATTTAGATAATGAGATTACAAGAGATTTTTATCTTAGCATTCGCTTATCTCAAAATTGTACTTTGAAGAAAACTATTGCTTAAATTTGATCACTGCTTTACCATTTAATGTCTGTTTTCCAAAGAAACCAGCAAGAAGGGCAACACAAAGACAAGTGATCCTCTTTTACAGTTGAGGAGGATGAAGTTTTCTGAGACTGAGGCAAAGCAATGAAGTAAACACTGCCGTATAATATCTGAACTGGAAAAACAAGAAATAACCATTAATTATTTCAAAGAGAATCCAGATGGGATGATAACTTACAATAATACACTTCTTCATTCTAGAAGTAGCAATCATTTCTAAACCATCTGATTTTGTCCAGCACACTGGGAAGCAGCCTCATGAAGCTGACCCCAAAACAATACCATTCAGCTGAACAGTCCCACACATCCTCAGGGGCCTGAGCTCCAACAACACAGTCTCTCCTCCCAGGTTCAAGGTCCTCCAGAACCTCAACTTCTTCTCTTTATTCTTTTATTCCTCCAGCCTTGGGCAAGGTTGCTGCTTCCTGTGGTTACATAGTTTTTGATTACCTCGGGTTTTGTTCATGGGCCTTGTGAGACTTCTCATACCTGTGCTACCAGATTCTCCTGTCAAATTCTCTAAACCAAAAATACAGTTACTTAAAATGAAGTGAGTCTGTTTTCCTGGATACAAATGGTTGGTTCAGACTAACACAAACATGTTAATCATAAATAACAACCACTTATTTGCTACGTATTGCTGTGAATTTAATAACAGAATATCACATTTTCAAGTATAGTTTGACTCAAGAAATTAAACATTCATTTACACAACGCTTGTTTTCTTAGAAATTGGTTATAAATAATTTTCAGAGAATACCAACTAGCTATATGAATCCCTCCTACATTCTCCCAAGCTCCAGAGTTAAACTGGCACCTTTAACTCTTTTCATGGATGTTTAAAAAAAAAATGAATCCTCCTCATCACTGAAAATAAAATATCAGTACTACATGTAGCTTATTTGCATGCATGATCTTTATGGTTCCCTTCCATACCACATATGTGATTGAATCCAGGGTACAAAACAACTAGCCATGTTTTTCTGGAGTAGTAAAAAAAGAATCCTGCTAATCTATTACAAATTGAAGCACAAGGCATTTGGGGCCAAGTTAGGGAACAAAGCCAAATATGGTTCAACTTTTTGAAGCTTCAGCTTGGTCTATATTTTGTAGTGTTTTAACTAACATCCAATTTCTCAAGATTTCAAGAGGTACGTGACACTTGGATACGAACTAGTTCTAGCAAAATAATATTCTGATGAGTTAAGTGTAAATGAATCAGAAACATATGAACTGTATTTCCCTTGAAACACACAGGGATTTAAAAGTTAATGGGAAAAGTGCTGGCAACTCACATTTAGAGTTTTTATTGAAACCAGGATGTTTGAATAAACATTAGACATTCGACTAACTCAAACTGAAATAAGGTTCACCAATCCTTAATTATAACAGTGCTTTAAGTGATGAGGAAACATGTCACATTCAAGTTTCAGACAGAAAGCTTTACTTGGCAGACAGACATTTGGTTCGAGAAACCTCTACAGTAATATTGTGGCAACCAATGGAGATATTAAGGCAGACAGTGATGTTTTAAGCTCAACCTGGGCAGCACCAAGAGACAATAACCACCAACCAGAAATTTAAAACAAGGAAAGGGAGTGTCCAAAATGTAATGACTAAGTTTTGAAAGGAAGTTAGAGTTAAGCACGTAATTTAGAAGGAATATGGCTTCTTAAGTGAGCTAGAAATGAATGAATCACATAAGAAAGTGAAGAGTGGTCTGTATTTGAGTTTCTCCTTTCTGAATTGGGCATTGTAGTTTGTGGCTGCAAATCCAGATGTAAACAGTGGACCTGTGATGGAATCATAATTTCTCTGATGCCTAATGCTTAATTAAGCTAATAGTGGGCTAAGGAGAACTTCTGTGGTCAGGCAGTCAACTTGTGATAGGATGATGTGAATTCCCAATGGCTTGAAAAATCACGTTTGGGACTATTCAGAGTCCTTCTGGAAATAAGTCAGAAACAAATTTCACTATGTTGTGGTTGTGAAATGTTAGCATATATCACCCAACTTTAGCTTTTATCTGAATCACTAGAGGGCTTGGGAAGATCTAGATTACTTAACCCCAGTCTGAGCGTTTCAGAGGTAGTGGTCTGGGTGGAACCTAAGAGTATATTTCTAACAAGCTCCCAGGAAAATGTCTCATGGTAGTCTAGGCACACGTAGTAGAAAGGGCTCAAAGCTGAATGCTAAAGTCTATTCCAAACCACTACTAACAATTCAAATGAATTTATAGGTGCCTTATTATTAGTATCCCAGAAAAGGACTTCAGGGACTTAATTCTGTTTTTGTCCCCTAATATGCCAACCAATTAATGAATTTGGTGGAATATGAAAAGAACAATCACTTTATATCAGTCACCATATATGCTTTTTAAAGTTAATATATACATTTATAGGTAAGATTTTTAAAATATATAAATTAGGAGTAATTCTTTTCACCATATTTGACCTTCTGCTGAAAGATAGTTTTCAGAACTTGAAGTTAGTCTGGGTCCAAAATTGACCAATGTATAAAATAATTTTTACCTCACCTGTTCCTGGTAAGAAGCACAAGGTGATACAGTCTAGCCAAGTTACATGGTTCTTCACCTTTCAACAATAGATGCTCTCAGCAGTCCTCTGGCTCCTGGTATTTCATGTAAGTTCAGATGGATCAACTTCAGCAATTTTTTGTAGGAATCATTACAAGCTCTTAGGCAAGTTCTCCATCCTTTGTTCAAATGTCTCAAAAAATTATCTCTCATGGCAAAGCACTCTTCCTTTCTGAGGTTGAAAAAACATGGCCACATCAAAAGGCCTTTTTCTCCTCAAATGGATATCCAAGCCTTCTGCTGGGAACAATGCTTTAGTCTCCATTGTTTCTGTATATGCATGAAATATTATCTCAATTTCATACTGATTTTTAACCTACAGTAAAATGTTTTGGTGTATACTTCTATAAATCTTAAGGTAAATGCAGATTTGGATAGCTACTGCCACCATCAAGATATAGAACAGGAAGCAGAGGAATCACAAATTTAAGCCCAAATTAGGCAATTTATTAAGACTCTGTTTCCATATAAAAATAGCAGATTTTGTCTTCAGTAACCTCTTCACTCCTTCCTGGGCAGCTGCTGAAGACCTAGTATGGCAGTCCTCCCTCTGCTGCACAAGGACTCTTGGAAGGAAAGAACTATATGGACTCAAAGTAGATATCTGGAGTCTTGGAGTTGTCCTCTATGTGCTTGTGTGCAGTGTCCTGCCATCTGATAGGAGCACACTGCAGTATCTGCAAACCCAGGTGCTGAGCAGAAAGTTCTGCATCATGTTTGTTATGTCCACAGAATGCAAACACCTGATCCACTACATGCTGGCATTAAACCGGAATAACTGCCTCTCAGTGGAGCAGATCTGCAGGCACAAGCGGATGAAGCTAGGGGATGCTGATCCCAACTTTAACAGGTTAATAGCTGAATGACAACACCTGAAAGAAGAAAGATAGACATACCCTCTGAATGAAGATGTCCTCTTGGCCATGGAACACATGGGACCTGACACAGAGAGTAAACTACAATCGTTAAGATCAGATGCCTATGATCACTACATAGCAGTCTACAGCCTGCTGCACTATTGACATAAGAGACAAAACCCTGCATCTTGGAGATCGGGATGCCCCAAGCCATGGCATTTCAAGCACCAGTCCATAGCGAGCAGAGCCGGCCGAAACAGCTATGAACAGCAGTGTTCCCCAGAGAACCAGATTGTGGAGCCTGATGGGATATTGAACTTGGACAGTAATGAAAGCAAACAGCCCTCTCCTTGGCAAACAGCCAAGCCCTCTCCAAAGCAAAGAGGCCTTGGTCTGCTATTTGTCAATGAGGAGGCACACAGTAGGTGTGCCTCAAACCCATGCTCTTAAGTTACGGAAGATCTGCAAAATCACCTACCTGACTTTCCTGGAATCAGTCCACAGGTTCCACTGCAGCAGGGAGCTGCTGCAATGAACATGATACACAGATTGCCACCCATGCAAAGCTTGCAGTCAAATGGGCAGCTTGAGTACAAGGAGCAGTCTCTGTTATTGCTACCCACTCTGTAGCTACTGAGTGGAATGGGCACCCTTGGCTGAAGGGCATCAGATGGAAGAGCCAACATCTACCTGCATGGCCAGCAACTGCTGAAGCACCCATGGGTACCCTCCCCACTTGTCACCATGATACCAGCAATGCCAGCAGTTACACCTGTGGACAAGGAGAGCTCCAAAGGGGAGCCAGGTCAGGAAGCTGTGCACAGTACTTGGCAAGTACGTCCAAAAGACATACACTGACTATGACCAACCCTACAGCTGAGATCCCACTGGACCTATAGTGACAGCTAGGATAGCAGCCTTTCCGTTGTCAAGCCTGGCCTCCTCACCTGGTACCTGATCAGCATCACTCCACCTACAAGGACTGCAACACCTTCCACCTCCTACACAGCATTTTTCCCCTGTGAACCAGTTCTCATATGAGGCTGTAAGCATCAAAGTTCACCTGTATTAAAAAACTTGGGCAACAACAGAAGCATCAAATAGTCACAGCAGGAGTATAAGCAGCTGCAAAAGATGTATGGGAGACAGACTGATGAAAGAACCCTGGAGAAGACCAAGCAGCAGCATATGCTATACCAGCAGAAACAGCACCATCAAATTCTCCAGCAGCAGATTTGAAACTCTGTCTTCCCCAGCCTTTCCCACCTCGTCAGGCTGCGTGTGAAAATCAGCCAGCCCTCTTTACTCACAAGCTCTAGAAGTTAAGGATTCTGCCTTCAAGCCCACCCCCCAACTATGCCAGTGACCATCTTTTCAGGCAACCAAGTAATAGCCCTCTCCCACGAACAGGGCCATGGCCTATTCCAGTATCACAGAGCTGCAGCTCCCTCCCAGCTTCAAGGTGTACCCTCCCTCAATGCAATCTTCCAGCAGCAGCCTGAGAACTACCGTTCTTCTCCCAACATGGCACTAACCTTCTTGGGCATCTAGCAGCCTATTCAGTCACAGCAGGTGACCATCCAAGTACAAGGGCCAGTTAACCTGGTCAGCAACATTCCAGAGACAGCTGCAGGGTCCACCAGGTGGGGCATCTCCATCAGCTCCAGTGCCAATCAGATTCAGATGCATCACCATTCCAATCTGATGGCCAACTTCAGCTATGGGCACTGAACCTTGTCCAGGCAGCTCAGTGTTAAGTGTAGAGGCCCATAGCTTGAACTTGAATTAGTTCTCCCCTGCTAATATGACCAGCAGCATTTACACCCACATCTGTTTTCAAACCAGTCCCAGGGCTCCCCAGCAGCTACACCCCTTCATCAGGAGTGGGGTTCCCTCAAACCTAAGCCCTGAAAGTCCTTCCACTTAGCCAACTCCCCACCTTCCCTCCTAGTGCACATTAGCAACCACCCCACTACATCACATCTGCACTACAGCAGTCCCTGCTGTCCCCTGAACTTCCACACTATACCAGACACCAGCAGGTACCCTATGTCCTTCAAGGAATTCTCTCTTCCCAGATTCACTCACTGGCCACTCAGACATTCATCTGCCTCCAGCAGAATTTGCACAGCTTATTAAAAGGTAGCCACAGCAATAGCAACAGCAAGAGTATCAAGAATTGTTCAGGCACATGAACCAAGGGGTTGCTGGGAATCTGGCCCTCAACGAGGGTGGGATGGGCTGAGTATGACAGAGCACTAGGCTTCATCCTACCAAAATGTTGACTCTTATCGCCACCACCACTCCAGCCCCCAGCATCTTCTGCAAACCAGGGCGAAAGAACGTATGTCACAGGTGTTCCTACCTGCCTCAACCCATGGGTATGCTCATCAGCTGGCTCTCATGCACTCAGAAAGCATGGAGCAGGAATGCCCATGTGAGAGGGCCAAGGAGGACTTTCTGGATAGCAAGAGTCCAAGTTCATTGACCAAATGTTGCCATGACAGCTCTGTATTCTTGCATACTGGTTGGATCTGGGGATCCTGAATCTTTCCTGGGAACTATGAGTCATGCACAAGAACTGTGGATACATCTCTATGGATATCAGTCAACTGCTGCATTCAACAGGAATAAGGTGCCCAGCCAAGAGTCTGTCATGGAAAACTGCATAGACAGAAGTTCTCCATGACAAGCAATGGAGCTGCCAGACCACAGTGGGTTTAGGTACACAGCATGGTCCTCAGTCAATAAGCGCCATAAGCTCTGCATTTTCCAGAGACACCACACAATCTGGAACAGTGACAATGCTTATGTGCAGCTGGATAACTTGCCAGGAATAAGTCTCATGCCTGAGAATGCACTTAGTTCTACCTGGATGTCAGATGCAGTTCTCAGTCAGTCTTCACTCATGGGCAGCCAGCAGTTTCAGGACAGGGAAAAGGAGGAATGTAGAGTAAGTCTGGGAGGTCATGAGCCCCAGACCTGAATGGTGGCAGCCAGTATTTAGCCTCTTGCTATTCATCTACGTGTATTACAGAAATTCTGCTCAGCTACAAGCACCCTAAAGCTTCCTTCATTGTGGATCAGGCAGGCATGTAACCGGAAACAGAGGTTGTGTACAATCTGGGAATGAGAAGATCAGTGTTAAACCAAGAGTATCTAGATGCATTGCATCAAATTGCCATTGTATATTCTTCTACCCCAGTAGCCTCACATGACTCATCAGTGTGCTATTCTTGGGTGTTCCAAAGAGGTCTGTCATGTTTGCTGGTATGATCAAGTCACCAAGGAAATAAACAGGAAATTCATGTTTCCCATCTTTAAGAAAATAAAAAATAATTAAAATATTTCATTCTAGTATGTGCCTTGATTTTTGTTTTCAGAAAACAATGTCTCTCATAGAACATTTTAGTTTTGATGATAGCCAATCATTTTTCTCATATAACTTATCTTTTGGTGTTTAGGAATTCTTTGTCTAACCTCATATTACAAAGTTTTATTCTATATGATCTTCTAAAACTTTTACTATCATATTTATTTCTATGATTCATTTTGAGTTGATGTTTATATAACATATGAAATTTAGATCAAGGTTTATTTCTTTGTGTATGCATGTGCAATTGTTTCAGTGTTATTTACTGAAAAGACTTTTTGCCAAAGAACTGTTTCTGCATCTTTCAAAAGATCAACTGGCATACTTGTTCATCTATCTCTAAAGTCTGTTTTATTTCACTCATCTATATATGATCCCATTGACAGCAACATTTGCTTACTTGTTGCAGCTATATAGTAAGTTCTAAAACTGAGTAAAGAGCCGTAGCCACCCCAGGGCGAGAACAAGCAGCATCTCCTGAGATCCACACCATGTTGGAACTTAGGGTGCTGGGAAACCAAGCAACCAGCCTGCCGCCCTGGTAAGTGGCTGTGAGTCTACTGGCACATGGGCTGAGAATCAAACATCCTCTCCCTGCCTCCCCGTTAGCAAATGGGAGCCAGAGATCTGAGCATCTCTTGGGAGGTTGACCATATGTAATATAGCAAATAAGGGGGGATTTCCTTCTACCATCTCTTTGAAGGCAAATATTTTTATCACCGTTTTGCTTTGTCCTGATTAATGGTATTGCTCTATTGAATATTCTGTTTTGATAAGTTCTATAATGTTTTGTATTTGGTTTGATTTTGCTATACCTGATTGAAAGAACAACTATTGTGAAGATAATGAGATATACAATGGTACCTATTACTGTTATTTGAGTAACCACTATGAAGTTCTGTACTAATTTCACTACACTGTCTCAATTGGTTTTATTCCACCATATTCTGTTGTATTTTACTACCTTCAAATTAATAAAAATAAAAATAAATAAAATAAAATAAAATTGAGTAAAGGATTTCTCCATCTTTATCCTTTTTCTAAAATTGTTTTTGGCTCTCCTTTCTTTGTCTTTTGGCATTCTTAAATTTTTAGAATCAGCTTTTCAATTTGTAAGAAAAAAATCATTGTAAGATTTCAGATGGCACTGCATTGAATATGAAAATCAATTATGATATAATCAACAATTTTTCTTTAGATTTGGAATACAATATTGACTCTGAGTCTTCCAACACATACACATAAGACACATCTCTATAGTTAATCTTTGGTTTCTTTCATTAGTGTTTTATACTCTTCAGCATATAAATCCTAAAGATATTTTGACTCGTTTCTAACCAAGTAACTTATTTTGTGAGAGCTATTATAGATAATGAATTTTTGGGTTTGTTTTGTTTTTTACTTTTCATTTACAGTATCTAAAAAGTGAATAATGTTTATGTTGGCCATATAGCCTATGTCATTGACAGACTCAATAATTTATATTCTTGAGAGACAGGCATATATTGTTTTGTTGTTTTATTATATTATTTTGTTTGGTTCTATTTCATTTGTAGTTAGTGAGATAATTCTGTAATCATGAAATGTGTTTTAGAACACTTCTCTTCTTTTTTCTAGGAAATATTGAGAATAATTGCACAAGCTCAAGGTCATGAGTTCGATCCCCAGTACAAAAAAAGAGAGAGAGAATAATTGTTATTATTTATTCTTTCAATGTGTGGTATAATTAGCTAGTGAAATTATTTGGATCTGAAGAATGCCGTTTCAAAAGTGTTTAACAATGGATTAAATTTCATTAATTCTATAGGCCTATTCAAGTTATCAACTTTAGATTATGTAAGCTTTGTAGTTCTGGAGGCAAGGGGGAGAAGATCCATTACATAGTTGATTTATGTGCTTTGAATTGTTTGTGTGATTGTTTTATTATCCTTTTAATGTCCTTAGTGCTACATTTTTTTATTTCTGAAATTAAGAATTGTCTTTTCTCTTTGTCAGTCTTACTAATGCTTATCAATTTAATATTTTCAAAGAACCAGTTTTAGTTTTATTGAATGTCACTATTTTTTATTTTAAATTTCAATGATTTCCTTCTATCCTTCTTCTTGCTTGTTTTAATATTCATCTTCTTTTTCAAAGGAGTTCTTTAAGGGATAAGCTTAGATTATTTAGTTGAGAATTTTCTTCTTTTCTAACACAAGCATTTGATGTCATAAACTTTTACTTAAGTACTGCATAACTGTAATGCACATATTTTGTGTACTCTTTATTTTTGTCTAGTTGAAAATATATTTGAATTTCTGATACAGTTTTCTCCTTGACCTATGGATTATTTAGCAATACATTGTTTAGTTTCTAAGGATTTGGAGGGGCTTTTCCCCCACTGCTATTTTAATACATTATGGGCACATATGTGTGGCTTCAATTACTTTAAATGTGTCAAGGTTTGTTTTATGACCCAGGATATGATCCTTCTTGAGACTGTTTCATGTACCCTTGAAAAATAAATGTTTTCCTGTTGGTTTTTGGGTTGTGATGGAGGGTTCTGCAATTGCCAATTTGATGTTAAGTGGTTGATAGTGTTGTGTTGTTTAGGTCTTCTATAACCTTTGATGATTTTCCACTAGTTCTACCAATTACTTAGTAAAGAGTGCTGAAATTTCCAGCTGTAATGAGGAGTTGTCTATTTCTCCTTTCATTTCTGTCAGGTTCTTCTTCATGGATTTTGAAGTTCTATTAGTTAAATGTAGCATGTGAAATCATGTGTTACAGGAACAAAGGCATAGAGTTTTCTGTAACTAAAGAAATTTGCCATGGCTACAGCAGTACAGGGGACAGCAGTACAGGGGAAGAAATCAAGAGGTAATAGAAGAAAGATGGGTAGTGGATCCTCAATAACCTTATGTGACTGTATGAGTTAGTTAATGGGAATATTTGGAGACACTTGAGCAGAAAGTAAAATAACCAGATAATTCTTTTGTAAGTATATTTTGGATGACATTGTAGATGAAGTGTAGAATTCTTTATTGGGAAATATAAACAAAATACACATATGCATACATATATGAATTCTCTTAGACTTGGGTATTTAAAGACATCAGTATTGAAAGGAACAGGTGTTATCAATCTAAGTTAGAAAGGGACCATGGATACATAGATCTGTTCTAGACTCTATTAAAACTTGAATGTATGAATAGAAGAAAGATAGAATTGTTTTATACACAGCAGTTCTACATATTTATTACAGATTTGGCATTATAAGTTTAATGTAAAGGTCAATTGGCCAATTTGCTGCTTGCCCCTGTGAATGTTCCTGTTAATAAATAATGTATATTGTTTAATGAGGAAAAAAACAGGTAAAATATAAAACATTTTAATGAGATGTCTTTACAAAGGTCATTGCCCTTTCTCAGTATTTTTGATAATTCATCTACACAGAAAGGATGTTTTGAAATGAACATACCTAATATACACTTATTCTAGGAGTTTAAGAATATCTAGACATACTTGGATATTAATCCAAAATTTCCTGCAAAAATGCTCAACAAGAACATAATGATGGTCCGCTAATTATAAAGGTTTAAAAATAAAAATACACAATTACTTCCCATGAAAAAAGAAAAAAAGAGGTATACAGACACGTTTCTGGCAATATAGCTGAAAATAGAAGATACATCAAAGGGAAGCTAGGAGTATTTGACAAAGAATTATTTACAAAGATGTAGGCAAAATTCACTGAAATCAATGAAAAATGGGAAAGTGCACCAAAGTTAGTAACTGCAGGAAACTCAGTCTGAACTATGGTTATTGGGAAAGAGTGGTTTCTAAAGTAACTGCAATTGAAGAAGAGGACATCCTCTATCTCATCCAAGCAAATCAAAGGAATGTTGCCTCACTCTGCTCCACTCTTACACCTACTTCTAACAAATCTCAGTGGCCAAACCAAACATAATATGACTGATCCACAAAGGTTAGCATATTGATTAAAGTTTTCTAGAGGAATAAGATTATATATATATGGATTTATCAGACAGGATTACAGGATCAGAGGCAAGGCATTCCACAGTCGTTGTCTGCATGCTGGAAAGCCAAAGGATCATGTAGCTGCTCAGTTAAAGAGCCTAGAAGCCTCAAAAAAGGAGTGAGGATGCTGTGTCTGTCTGAGACTGAAGGTCTGAAAGCTCTCTGAAGAACTGCTGGTCTGAGCTCACCTCAAAAGGCTGAAGAAACTGGAATCTGATGTTCACAAGCAACAGCAGCAGTGAAAGATGTGCCCACTCAAGCAGAATGGAGTTTTTCAAATGCAGGTCAGCTTCACTCTTCTTTCCTTACATGCCACCCAGGATACAAGTCTACTGGATGGTACCACACTCAATCAGAGTGGGTCTTCCCTCCTCAGTTTGCTGGTCAGCAAACTGATCATCTCTAGAAACATCCCACAGACATAACCCAGAAGTGCACTTTTCTAATTTGCTGAGTCTCTTAATCCAGTTATGCTAATAGTCACAACTAATAGTCATAGTAGCCCCCCACAGCCAAATTTTTGGGTGGGTTAGCCATGAAACTGAAAGTACTACACCTAAAATGGGTTCAAGAAATTAAAATATTTCTATTGAACACATCATAGTTAAAGTAATTCTACCTCCACTCACCATTACATACTCATGCACATAAGTATCCTGATTCTACGTATTAGGAAGACAGTTCTAGGTTTCATGTGTGCTAAAATCCAGGCCTTTTATCTTCCAAATGCCAACTGAAAGACTAATGTCACATACAGTATTAGAATTCCAAGCCTATGTGTTTCATTACATGTAGGAATTATGTGGCTTTCTCACATAGTGCAAGACCTATATTTGTAGTTTTATCATCTGTACTGGCAAGGTTTGGAACTGGAACAGCAAATGGTCAAGCAACAAGTCTAAAACTCTGAAACCCCTTAAGTACATCTGATCACGCAATCCTGAAAGTAGCTAAATGCCTCAATGATTTAAAGTGCTTGAGGCTTTAAGTGGTTCATTCAGAGGCAACTGGAGATCATTGTGAGTCCTTGTCTTTTTTTATCATCACTTGATCACAATCCCTCTAATAAGATGAAGGGCTTCTTCTCAGTGAAACAGGGACTCAAGCATGCTTAAAGCAATTGAATTATGTTTCTTTTGTACAGGTGCTTCACTGATTTGCTACCTTTTATCCCTCAGGCTTTTGCTGGGGCCAGAAACCACTGAACATATTCACTATGAAACCCTGGGAATGAGCACAGTGTTTCACATATAGATAACAAATATTTTTGAATAAATTAACAAATGAACTATATAACATGTTACTGGGAACAACATTTTACTATAATCCAGGACTTATTCTAAATCTTGGTTCTAACTTTTGAGCTACTGGTGTTTTCAGGGAGGTCACTTAAACTTATCTAAGTTTCTGTCATTTTAATCAGAAGATAAAGATAAAAATGATCCTGATCACCTCAGGTATTTGGGGGTTGGCAAAACATAATGAGAAATCATTGAGTTTAAACTCTTTGGAAAATGTTATACATTTGCATTAGTCAGCTTTCCATTACTATAACAAAATAAGATAATCAACTCATGAAAAGAAATCAATTATTTTGCTGACAGTTTTGGAGGCACAAACTTATGCTCAGTTGGCCCATGTTCTGGGACCATAAGCAAAGTAACACAACATATCATGAAAGCCTAGTAGAGAAAAACAATCACTTCATTGCTAGAAAGAAAAAAGAGGAAAAAAGAAGAGCCAGGATCTCACTAGCTCCTTGGAGTCCCCAGTGACCCAGGGACTTCCTGCTAAGCCCCACCTCTCAAAGGTTCCACCACTTCCTCATAACACCACTGTGGGACCAAAACTTTAATACAGGATGGGGAAGGTCCTTCAAGAGCCAAATCACAACAGCATTCTAAAGCATACTCTATGTTTACTAATGAAATTTGTTACTGTGATGGCAAATTTCATGTGGTAACTTGACCAAATTACACGGCTGGAAGAGATTAACACTTGAACAATGAGTAAAGACCACCCATCACCCAATATGGGTGTGTATTTCCTAATCTATTAAGGGCCCACATAGAACAAAAAGCTGAGGAAAGATAAATTTTCTCCTTTTCTTTGAGCTGGTGCAATGGCAAAGCAGAAACCCAAAATGACACCCGGAATTTGGAGGCAGACTTATTTACGTCAACAGGCACTCATCAGGATCATTCCCAGAGTATCAGGCCCTGATCTCTTGTGGTCTAGGGTTTACATAGAATAAGCAAGCAGGAAGTACAGAGGCAGAATGGCTTGTCAGTTGGGGATTGGTTTATACAATGTGCATTACAGTGACTAACCATTTCTAATAAACCAAAAACGACTAGAACTGGAACAGCAACTATTACCTGGGCAACTAATAAATTGAAGTATGCCAGTGACACGGGGTGGAGGGTGGTATTTTCTGCGATGCTGGGACATTCACCTTCTGCTTTTAAACAATAGCACTTCTCACCCTTGGACTTTCACACTAAATCGACACTTAAACTACCTCTTTCCCTCATCACCACTAACAGTTTTCAGGCCTTCAGACTTGGCAATTCCCTGGTTCTTCAGATGATAGATCATGGTTTTTCCACCCTCTAGAATCATGCAAGTCAATTTCCATCACACACACACACACACACACACATACACTTATCTCACACATCTCCTATCTATTACTGTCATTTCTGTCATTTCTCTGAAGACCCAGATAATACAGATTTTGGTACCAAGAAGTTACTGTAATAAATACACAAAATGTGAAAACAACTTTGGAACTGGGTAATAGACTCTGAAAGAGTTTTGAGTTCAAGCTAAAACAAAAACCACAAACTATATTGACATGAATGGACAATTACGAAAATTCTATCATAGGCCCAAAAGAAAAGAAGAAAGTTGCAGAGAAAACTTCAGTCTTTTTAAAGAAGACCTACATGTTCCTGAGTAGCATACTGGTAAAAACAGGACAGTAAAGGTCATCAGGAAGCTAAATCTTAAAGCTACAAAGTTCTAACACCCAAGAGGAACCAGTAATATGTCTGGATTCTTTGTGTCTTTGACAACAGATTTCAGACAAGACATGTAGGCAATCAGACCAAGTACAGGTAGGGTTTATTGTTAAATGATAGGTTTTCAGAGCACTACAGAAAAAATATACCTTCAAGCATGAAGATGGCAAGGACCAAAATGGCTTCTGCAATGAATTAAGGCTCAGGCTACATTTATATGATTAAATGGGTCTTCAAGAAATATTATTTCTTTCTCTGAGGTTATTGTTTTTTTTTCAAGGAAAATGGGCTAGTTTGACCAACTTCAGACAGAAAAAAGCTCCTGTGTACTTCAAGGTACAATGTTTCCATTTAGTTTGCTTTTTATTCTTTATGGTTTTTCCCCAAACCTTCACCCATGGTCTGGATTTTATAAGAGCCTTTGACTTTAACAGAGAAGTTTAAATCCTTTTGAGCTATAGCTTGAAACCATAAACTGATTTAGATTTTATCTATATCTAATGATTAAGAAAACATATCCTCTTTGCTTCTCATGAAGAATCCAGTTATCTGTCTCCAGGTTGCAAATGTATGACTTTTGATTCTGATGAAGACACAGAATGAAAATGAAAAATGAAAATATGTTATTAGATGAAAAGGACAGGTAATCCTCATTATAAGGATTAAAGAAATTGGCTGAATTATATTCTATTCAAGAGTTTTATGGAAGACAGAATTTATACACAACCAAATTAGATATTTGGTTGAGTAAATTTTAAGCAGGGTGTTAGAGGTGAAGCAAGCTTTCTCTTGACTGTTTATAATAAAATGTGAAAAGAGAGAAATGATAGATGAATTGTTAATCAAAAGAGAAGCAGAACTCTAAAACTGGGATAATTCTAAAGATATTTATACTAGAAGAAGACAGAAAGCCTTCACAAAAGTAAACACAAAATGTTTGGACAGGTTTGATAAGGAGATTAATCAATATGGATCAACCATTTGAGTGGAAGCCAGGTTCTCTTCATCAAGTAAATTCAGAAGTTAGCCATCTAAACAAAAGTGAAGACCTTTTGTTCAAAACAATGGAAAAATAACTCTAAACTCATTTTATAAAGTATGAGAGCTACCTTTCTCATCACAGACTCTGATTTCAATGCTTTAATGGTAAAAAAAACAAAACAAAAAAAAAAAAAAAAAAAACTTTTAAGGGACGGCTACTCCTGCCCAGTACTGCCTCATATCACAGGCCCCATTTCCTCTTACTCCACTGTCTTGCTTCTTAGCCACCTCTCCATTCATGTGGTAGCACATAGCAAAGCTGTGGGGACATCCCTGTCTCCACTCAGATTTCAGAGACCCCAGAGAGCCGCAAGATTGAGGCAGAGGGCCACTGCAAAGTTGTATGAGGGCAATGCCAAGCAAATAAATGAGGTAGGCACTGCCTAGAGCTATGGGGGCAGGACTACTGTCCCAGTGGACCAAAGACAAGAAAATTATTAACAAGACTTAAAGTTTAAAGTGATTTGTCCTCTTGTTGTATTTTAGAGGTATAACATCTTATTTCACATGTTTACAACTGAACAACAAGGTATTTCAGAAAGACTCTTGAGTCTTACTCTGATTTTGATAATGATTAGGTAAGACTTCAGACCTTAGAATTTTGAACTGATACTGGAACAAGTTAAAACAGCATTGCTGAGATGGAAAGAATGTGTCTTGCATCTAAAAAGGACATGAATTTTGGAGGCTAGAGGAAGCATAAAATGAATTGAATGTTTTTTTCTCTCTCTCCAATTCATATGTTAAAATTCCAATGTAAAAGGTGATGGTAGCAGGAAGGAACTTTTGCAAAATAACTATGTCATTAGGGCAGAGCCTGTTTCACTTCTTAAAGTGGGATTAGAGCTTTTATAAAAAAGATTTTATATAGTGGATTAAAAATTGCAGAGAAGAGAAGAGCAGTAAAAAATACAGCCTCTCTGGGACTTGGAATGGAAACACATTGAAAATAACAACTTAATGAAAAGAAAAACAGAAATAGATCCCTAGGATCAGGAGGGAACTGACAAGAAAACTGGAAACTATAGAAAAGCTAAAGAAATAAGCATAATACAGAGAAAAGAAAAAAGCAGTCTCTGGCTCATGAGGAGGAGTACCTGTCTCTACTAACACCAGGGAAACCCAAAGGAGGTCAGGCACTCCTGGAAGAAACAACAGAGTGGGCCAACAGCAACAGCCCCAAGAAAAGCCCACAGCTCTTGTAAATTGTAAAAACAGCATGTGGTTTACTCTGAAAGTCACTCCTTCCTTACCCCAAAAAACTCTCAAGGATATCACAGAAAAGAAAATAAAGCTAACAATGCCAAAAAGTCTAATAGAATGACTATACCAGACAGGATAAGCAATTAAACAAAGAAGGGACAAAAGTGATAATAGCAACTGGAAAATAATGTAATGGCAGGAATAAGTCAATTTTTTTCAATAATAACTCTCAATGTGAATGGTCTCAACCCCCCTAATCAAAAGATTAGCAAGCCAGATGAAAAAAGAAAACTCAACGGTATCCTATCTACAAGAAACATATCTAATACAAAAAGAAATTCATAGGCTAAAAATCAAAGGATAAAAACAATGTTCCATGCAATGAGAGCACAAACACAATCAGGAATAGCTATCCTATTTTCAGACAAAATAGATTTCAAGCCAAAACTGATCAGAAGGTACAAAAAAGTCACTACATATACTGGCAAAAGGAACAATTTAACAAGAAGAGATAACATATATAAATATATATGCACTGAACACCAGCACAACCAACTTCATAAAGCAAACACTACTGGACAGAAACGATCAATCATCAAAAGAATCATAGTAGGGGCTCTCAAAACCCCACTATCACAGACAGATCAACCAAAACTATCAGAGTTAAAAACATGCCTTGAACAAATGGACTTAATGGTTTTTTGCA